>JAWQFJ010023318.1:0-25000 GCA_034096865.1 Theodoxus fluviatilis | reverse complement strand
GGATGGATGGACTGATGGATAAAAATTTCGATGACACATGGATGAATAGAAGTACAAATGGATGAACGGATGACTGGACGGATGAATGGATGGAAGGATGGATACATGCATTGATGGATCCACGGATGAATGGATAGATGAATGGACGAAGTTGCACGAACCATAGCCAATGTAGGCAATACAAAGTCACTGACTAACCAAGTCACAGACTAATCAAATCACTGATGTTGGTGGGAACAATAAGATTTCGTGTCTCCTTTTAAGAATCGCGTAGGAAGACACGGATGATCTATTTTTATTCTCGGTTCTCAGGAGCGATGAACCGTAGACAATACATGTAAAGGCAGAGGAAGATTACATCCATTTATACCTGAATAAACTGTCTGCAAAGTCATTCACCTGGCCTGTTTACCAGTGAGGAAAATGTCTCGAAATCGGGAGACTTTGTGTGTCTTTGTTGTGAGGCGCCAACAAATCGGTGATCTTGGCGGCCGTCAGCTTGATTTCAATTCTTGCAAGTACGCGCCGAGACTCAGCTATGTTTGATGTGTCTGACCACGGATCTATATTAAATGGATGCACATCTTGAGGTCACGGGCTCTTTCAGCCAATTAGAGAGTTCTGCCAGAGGTCAAATCTCAACTGACTGTTATGAGCACTTCCGGCGAGTCTTTGCAGCAATGGATTCCACTGTTGATCAGATTGTCACGCAGCTTATTGTGAGTAAAAGTAACTGTATTTGAAAGGTTTCTATTGAGTTACAGCTGTGATTAGATGTATGTGTGTCTCTATCAAGTTTTTCATTAAGTAGGAAGCCCTGCCACAACATTTTAACCGACTTGTTGCGGTTGTTTTATGGACGCTACGCACGAGTAGTGCCTAGTGCCGTAGTGGCACAGGTCTCGGGAGTGAACAAGAAAGGGGACTGCTAATTTTCAAGTTAAACACGTTTTTATTAATGTATTGATTGTAGTAGTTTTCTTCTTTGTCATTTATGTCTATCATGTTACATTTAAGGGGAGACACGGCTGCCTAGGAGTCGAATCTCGCTCGAGAGAGTCACGGAAATGCCCATATCAGTCCTCGGACGAGCTCGTCTTGACGTCAGCCTAACAGCTGTTATAACGCAGCGATCTGAATGGCTGCCGATTACTCGCGGACTCGTTCTGAGCAAGCTGAAGTTGGCCGAGGCAATTCCGAAGGCACTCGTGCGAGATGCAAATTGAATGCGTCTCGCTCACGCCTGGTTGCGGCAGTTTCATAAATCACAGACCTCGGCATTTCGCAGAAGTTGTACTGCAGCTTTCAATTGCACAATTATTGCCAACGCTTGGCCGTTTTCTTTTCGCAACTGAGTTCTCCGCCATCTAATATCGTAGGTTGAACTTTGTTTACATCTGCGAAGGCACTCGATCGTGTGAGATGCAAATTGAATGCGCCTCACTCATGCCTGGTCGCAGCAGTTTCATAAATGACAGACCTCGGCATTTCGCAGAAGTTGTACAGCAGCTTTCAATTGCACAATTATTGCCAACGCTTGGCCATTTTCTTTTCGCAACTGAGTTCTCCACCATCGCATATCGTAGGTTGAACAGGCCACCGGAAGTGCTCATAACAGTCAACTGCCGATTGGCCTTGAGAGAAACTAAAATGACCTTGACCTCAAGATGTGCATCCATTTAGATATAGATCCGTGGTCTGACATTGAAAGTGATCGCATGTGCTTTGGGACTAGACTGAGGCCTGACAAAACAGTTTTTTGTGCGTTCGTTCTATTCGTAAAAGGAGACATGCGTGGTTAGGCGTCACGAAAAAATACACAGCATGGTTGCAGGCACGTGATCTGCGTGCATCAGCTTGTGACGGATTACAGGAGACACAGACGGGTTCCTACATCGACCGTGGTTGACTGAGGGCAACCATATGGCGGGAGAGAAAGGGAAACAGAAACAGCTGTTTTCAATATGTAGACCTACTTTAGCAAGCTAGAATCACGCCTCGGAATCGACTGTTGTTTTGGATTTTTTGTATGCATTTTTTTCTCTCTCCCTACTCCAACGTCTCCGTCTTTGTTGGTCTCCCTCTCTCTGTCTGTCTCTGTCTCCGTCTCCATCTCTGTGTGTCTGTTTGACTCCCTGTGTGTGTGTTTATGTGTGCGTATGTGTGTGTGTGTGTGTGTGTGTGTGTCTGTGTGTCTGTCTGTCTGTCTGTCTCTGTGTGTATGTGTCTGTCTGTCTGTGTGTGTGTGTGTGTGTGTGTGTCTGCCTGTGTGTGTGTCTGTCTGTCTGTCTGTCTGTCTGTCTGTCTGTCTGTCTGTCTCTCTCTCTCTCTCTCTCTCTCTCTCTCTCTCTCCCTCTCCTTTCTGCCTGTGACTTTGTGTTTCTCTCTCTCTCTCACGCGGTTGCTCTCTCCCTGTATAGATCTGTCTCTATCTTTGACACTTTGTCTCTCTGTCCCCTTGTTAGTATGCTTCTGTTTGTTTCTAACTTTCTTTCTCTCTGTTTCTCTCTCAGTCCGTCTATTCAAAAATATTTCCCCAAAAATGGAGATTAGTAGTAGTTTTAAACGTTTACCATCCTTATTGTCTCTATCGGTAGTGGTGATGTGTAAGATTCTTGTTTCTGCTTCTGCTGCTGTTGCTACTGTTGCTGCTGCTACTACTGCTGCTACAGCTACTGCTATTGCTTGTGCTGCTGCTGCTTCTGCTGCTGCTGCAAATAACGACAATAATGATGATGACGACGATGATGATGCTTGTGGTGGAGGGGACGACGACAACGACGACGACCACGACGATGACGATGGTGGTGGTGGTGATAGTGCGGTCGAGAGGGAGAGGGTATGAGAGAAGCGATAAATGCTACTGCGCACGCGCGCGTGTGGGTTTGATATATTTTGTTGGATTTGTGTATAAACTTCTGGTTGTACATGTATAGATTTAGGCGTGGTTTTGGTAAATTTAAAGAATGATTTCTTTCATCCGATCAAGTCAGTACAGTTTTTACATTTAGCATGTGTGATAATAAACACAAACTGTCGGGTTTTTTAATGCTACGATCGTAAAAACAGTTCCTAAAGAGTATGCAATTGTTGGACACGCGTCTCCATAGCAAAGAGTGTGTACGGTACTTAGAACCTGTAGTAGAGGGTGGAATAGGACCATGTTTCGGCATGTTTGACAGCCGACGTGCACTGAATTCTTTTATAAAGTTTTGAAAAGCACAATTTTTAACTAAGAGGGAAATAAATTGTATTTGAGTAAGTTCGATAAGGTTTTTTTTCTCCTCAAGCTGAATCCAAACTGTTAATGTCATTTGAGCTAAGATAAGAGAGAAAACATCTTCACTTCATCGAGTGTTGCCGTGGCGCAGATATAATCTCTGGACAGCTGGGATACTGATATCAAATCCGAATATGAAGTGCTTTGGCCTGAGGCTATAGGCAACTCTGTAAAATCAATGCACTCACACACACGCCAGGCTCCATACAGGAAGGGTGAATAAAATGAGGTTGGTTGAAGTAAGATATTCATATCTTCATTTTGCTCAATTTTTTGCTCTTGTAGCTTCTTCTAGAAAAAATCTAAGTCTTCATAACTCTAAAATGCACTTTGCATAGGTCGTCAAATCGCATTCAACCCCGCAGATACAAGGGAGAAAATAAGGACTGATTTACGTACTTTGAGGAAATCAACATGCGGTATCAACCGCGCAGCCTGAACTGGAAACCTCTAAGCCAGCAGGAAGAGAACTAAAGCCCAGAACTGGCTGGAGGCAGGACACTGAATCACGGGTAAAATGAAGTCACAAGTTAAAAAGGAGCAGAAGTTGTAGACACAATTTCTAAGTAGTTACAGCATCTGCTTCCCGGTCAGTCAGATTGGCTGATGCGACATCATTCTGAAGCTTAGACCGGAAATGGGAAGTGTTGCAAATGTAAGTTGCCTACATGACATGAAGGCGCCATGTTGAGAGATGCAGGTTACGAGATCAGTGGATAAACTGCTAAAAGGAAGCTGTTTACTGCAGCGATTTGTGGTGCATTGCTTTTATTTCGACTGAGAGAGTATTACAAATACGCGATAACCATTGCATTGTCGTTTCCCTTCTATGCCCATATGTCGCAATGGAGATATTCAAAAGTTTGAATTCCTCATCCTGCACCTAGGGTCCATTCTTAAATACAATAATTTCCGTGTTGCGTTGTCTGCTTCGCTTTCACGGTATGTTTCAGTTGTGCACACACAGGAATTACGCATGGAATTTAACTGTCATGGTAAGAAGTAAGAGCACTAGCTTTTATTCATCGCTCATAGTAGGAACTCAAACTGCGTTACTATCCAACCCCCGGTCACTGGGCCTCATGATCAGTTCTGCATTGGCAGCAGACGTTTTACAGAGAAACTAGAGAGCGCTCTGCGAGTGAACACCTCCACCAAGGACGTCGCAATTTTTCTATGACCTCTATAGTTAAGTTTTAGCGTCTGATAGTTAAGTTCATTTTAGCGTCTGATAGTTAAGTTTTAGCGTCCGATAGTTAAGTTTAGCGTCTGATAGTTAAGTTTTAGCGTCTGATAGTTAAGTTCATTTTAGCGTCTGATAGTTAAGTTCATTTTAGCGTCTGATAGTTACGTTTTAGCGTCTGATAGTTAAGTTTTAGCGTCTGATAGTTAAGTTTTAGCGTCTGATAGTTAAGTTTTAGCGTCCGATAGTTAAGTTTAGCGTCTGATAGTTACGTTTTAGCGTCTGATAGTTAAGTTTTAGCGTCTGATAGTTAAGTTTTAGCGTCTGATAGTTACGTTTTAGCGTCCGATAGTTAAGTTTAGCGTCTGATAGTTACGTTTTAGCGTCTGATAGTTAAGTTTTAGCGTCTGATAGTTAAGTTTTAGCGTCTGATAGTTACGTTTTAGCGTCTGATAGTTAAGTTTTAGCATCTGATAGTTACGTTTTAGCGTCTGATAGTTACGTTTTAGCGTCCGATAGTTACGTTTAGCGTCTGATAGTTACGTTTTAGCGTCTGATAGTTAAGTTTTAGCGTCTGATAGTAAAGTTTTAGCGCCAGATAGTTAAGTTCATTTTAGCGTCTGATAGTTAAGTTTTAGCGTCCGATAGTTAAGTTTAGCGTCTGATAGTTACGTTTTAGCGTCTGATAGTTAAGTTTTAGCGTCTGATGGAGGCATCTGGGCGCCGAACGCATACAGCCAGCGTCATCAACACTTTGACGTCAACTTCGTGATGAGTGACATTCTAGTAAACTAGAGATTTCGCCTACCGGCAAAAGTATACTACTGACTCGGGTTTACAGAATGGATGAGTGATAGCATTTCTCTTTATGGGTGCAATTCCGAAACGAGTCAACAGATAACCCGCCAAATTTGACGGACGGTTCCTTGGGTGAAACCCTTACATTGCACCAAATAATCAGAATCTGTTTTGAACTTATTAATATTATTTTGCCAATTCACTAACTAATCAACGAACGAGCTGAGGGTACAGCATAACCTCCTTGACGGAAGTAACAAGTGTAAAAAGGACGCACACAAGCAGGTGCCAACCCCATCTCCACTCCATTGGAAGCGTTCCCTCTCAAAGCTGGTTCCTGGACACACCAAGGACTAACTTGCATCGCAATGTGCCTTCGCAGGTACCCGGTTTTACTCCTGGGGGCAAAGTCAGTGTGAGTTATCTTTCCTAAGGATGCAATTTTGGGATCCGAAAAGATTCGAACACTGCATTACCAGTCATAACCGACTTCACGCGAGCGTTTCAACCGCTGGACTGCAGGTCCGACTCTTCTATAGTAGGTTCTGCTCCTGGACCTACTCGGTGGTGAGCTGTCGTCAACGGTTCTTGGTCTCGAAGAAGGGAAAGACTTTGCCTGACCCCGTGGACAAGTTTAAACAATAAAAACCGCTGGCGCTGACCCTCCAGGTTTTGGCATTATAACAACAACAACAACAACAACAACAACAAAGATCGGGTTCGAACCCGCAACCTCTCGAGAAAAGAGGGGGGGGGGGGGGGAAGTAAGGTTCAACCCTGCAACCTCTCACGTGTACAACAACGGGTGGGGTGGCTCTCTCTCTCTCTCTCTCTCTCTCTCTCTCTCTCTCTCTCTCTCTCTCTCTCTCTCTCTCTTGAATACCATACACACATCAACAAAAAAAAGCTTCTGTGTGGATTCGAACCCGTATGCGCATCCCCTACAACTAAGCATGTCCCAGCGACAAAAAAATATTCGACACGCTACCGAGTGAGCTAATCCATAAAGCTGTGAGGACCTCCAGTAAACCTGGAGGGATAAAAAAATCCTTCTTTCTCCTTCACCAATGTCCAATCTCCTCGAAATTACGTCACGTTATTCGACGTCAAATGATCACGTCACACATGCCAAAACTTCCCTTGAGTCGAGATAGAGTTCCGTCCCTTGCCTTCTTTGCAACACCAAAACGTAAAAAGTCACTTTCTTTTCAAACCTTGATTCTGAAAATTTGATACATTCAATCGGACCTAACTTCCAGTAAGTTTGCAAATTATCAAGGAAATCTGTCCCTTAGTTTATGAGATATCAGCCGTTAAGTCTGGACTAACAGACACACAGACAGACAAACAGACATATAAAGCTGTGAGGACCTCCAGTAAACCTGGAGGGATAAAAAAAATCCTTCTTTTTCCTCCACCAATATCCAATCTCCTCGAAATTACGTCACGTTATTCGACGTCAAATGATCACGTCACACATGCCAAAACTTCCCTTGAGTCGGGACAGAGTTCCCTCCCTTGCCTTCTTTGCAACACCAAAACGTAAAAAAGTCACTTTCTTTTCAAACCTTGATTCTGAAAATTTGATACATTCAATCGGACCTAACTTCCAGTAAGTGTGCAAAATGTCAAGGAAATCCGATCGGTAGTTTTGGAGAGATCAGCCGTTAAGTCGGGACTGACAGACAGACACACAGACAGACACACAAACAGACACACAGACAGACACACAGACAGATAAACCTGTGAGGACCTCCAGTAAACCTGGAGGGATAAAACTGCAATGGCCTCTCAACGTCACGGACAACACTATAACGGCAGACGAGCGACACGGGTTAATGGAAGCAAATAAAATATGAAAGAAGCTGGCACCGAGAGTCACTGCCGGCTGCATGCTAGATGAAACGGCACAACCACAGCCTCTGCAGCAGGAAGCCCATGCATGCTGCTCCAAATGCACCTGTCAATAACCGCTTGCCGCTGATAACGTTCATCCACAGCACTTGATGACTATTGCCAGGTATCCGCCGGAGCTCTTACGAAGCAAGTGCCTCGTTCAATTGGGGCTAAAAGCCACTGCTTCCCTGAACGACTGTCCACAGGGAGGCCCCGAAGTAGTAATGCCTCTCTAGGGACTCGTTATCTCTGCGGAGTTCCACTGCGCTTTGCTACTCAACGTCACGCGGCTTCGCTGGAGAACGTCGCCATTGCCGAGTGCTAATCGCTGGGCCGCCATGTTGATTCTGCACGGTGGCTAAGAAAAAAACACACACTCTTCCTACAGTCTCTCCCCCCTCATCAACTCGTCTCCCCTCCCCCTCTTTCCATCCTCCTCCCTCTCTATCCCCCCTCCCCATCACGAACAAGCTACGCCCGAGCCCTGTCCCCGTGGAGTTCTTCATGCTGAATAGTTGGCGCGAGAGTCAAGGAGGGTTCTCATTCTGTCACACTGACTCTTTGTCTGCAGTTCACACATATCAACAACTGGGCGTTGTTCAGTCTGTGGAGGGATGATAGAATAACCCAGTCAATGCTTTTATTCTCCAGGCAACAGTGTTCTTTTTCCAGTGAGGTATCAATTTCCTCTTCGCGATATCACTTTCCCCCCACATACATGCCTTTAAGAGACGCTACTGCTTCATATGCTGACGACAGGTTCATCGAACTAATTCATTTAATTGATCAAAGTTCTTATAATTCATAGCATATCGTTTTTGAATAAGATACGAATGCATTTATATGTGGAAGAAGTCGATACCTCGTTGAAACAAGACCACTGTCGGCTGGTAAATACAAGCTTTAACTGAATTATTTGTTCATGTCTCCTCTGAGAATACAACGCCCAATAAATGATGTTTATGAACTGAAGACAGAGAGCTTTGATAAAATATGGGAATCAGTTAATTGAACCTGTCGCCCATGCAGAGATAGAATTTCCGTTTTTGCCTCTTTGCTCAGTTGGTTCTTTGGTTCGCTCTTTCCTGCAGACAACATTGACGGGTCCAGACAGCAAAGGTCCATGCAACATTGACGGGTCCAGACAGCAAAGGTCCATGCAACATTCTTGACCATCGTGACAAGCGGAAATTCAGATTATCTTGTTCTATGACCTCCGGCATCGAGCAGACTATTCGCAGTGTCTCTCCCTGTCGCCAAAGATTATAGGTTACACAAAGATAGTTCATGCCGAGCTTTTGCTCTTTGAAGTTACAAGCAGCTAAAATTGCAGCGCCCCAAGCGGCTAGCACTATGGGAGATGCCTATAGTCCGTTTCAACATTGCACATTTAAAATGGTGGACATAGTCTCGCTTCGCGCAGAAAAAGCTGAATTTGGGGACACTAGAAACCCCATCCAAAGAAAATGTAAACCATGAACAGCATTAATTTATCAAAGCTGTATGTTGAATGCATCAAAAGGTATTGAAAGCTCCTACTTTTTAACAATCGAAATGCAGGTCACCCCCAGAACCACGTGTGCACGGGTCGACGTGATCGCAACGTTTGGTGACCCTGTTCTCTCTGTGTTAAAAATTATTATTCTTCAAATCGGTCAAATAGTGACGTCACTCGTTCTTCAACCTTGGTAGTTGATGACGTTATCGGAAATTTAGAATTAGGTCCATCCACATCTGTTGCTAGGCCAAAATTCTAGTGACAATTATTTACTTGAACGAAATTACCCACCTTGCTTTGTCTCTTGGGAACCTGAAGTACGAAAGCTCTGGGCGTTTCTTTCGGTTGTTGCTACAGTTAATAGCGCTGCAGTGGTCACTCGCAAACCTGTGTTTTTCTGCCATGTTTGTGCGAAGTCTCCACTAAATCCTATAATCATGTGACTAAATACAGTGCAATGTTGAAACGGACTATAGGCATCTCCCATAGTGCTAGCCGCGTGGGGCGCAACGTGTCTCGACCCTCACGAGAATGAGCTAATGAACTATCTTTGTGTAACATATAATCTTTGCTGTCGCGTAGAATGAAGTCACCGATAGAGAGTGCAAAAGGTCTGCTCTTTAATGGTAATGGTAAACTTGCAGGTTTGTAATGATTTAAAAACAACTTTTCATCCTCGGATGAACGCTTACTGCGCTCCTCCTCCCGCCCCCCCCCCCCCCCCCCCCCCCTGGTCATCGGTCCATCGGAGGCGGCCTCAGGGGCTTTTGAGACAGATGCCTACGAAGAATACCACGCATTCTTTGGCAACAAAGATCCTCCAACCAAGAGATCTCGGAGCGGACAGGGATCGACATCATCCAGGAAGTGAAGAGGAGGCGTTGGACATGGCTTGGCCGCCACTCTTATGCCGCACCAACATGGGCCCCCCTGGGAGGGGAGAGGAGGACCCCTCGGCACGCCGCACCAACATGGGCACCCCTGGGGGGGGGAGAGGAGGACCCCTCGGCACGCCGCACCAACATGGGCCCCCCTGGGGGGGGGGGGAGAGGAGAACCCCTCGGCACGCCGCACCAACATGGGCACCCCTGGGGGGGAGGAGAGGAGGACCCCTCGGCACGCCGCATCAACATGGGCCCCCCTGGGGGGCGGAGGAGAGGAGGACCCCTCGGCACGCCGCACCAACATGGGCCCCCCTGGGGGGCGGAGGAGAGGAGGACCCCTCGGCACGCCGCACCAACATGGGCCCCCCTGGGGGGGGGAGAGGAGGACCCCTCGGCACGCCGCACCAACATGGGCACCCCTGGGGGGGGGGGGGGAGAGGAGGACCCCTTGGCACGCCGCACCAACATGGGCCCCCCTGGGGGGGGGAGAGGAGAACCCCTCGGCACGCCGCACCAACATGGGCACCCCTGGGGGGGAGGAGAGGAGGACCCCTCGGCACGCCGCATCAACATGGGCCCTCCTGGGGCGCGGAGGAGAGGAGGACCCCTCGGCACGCCGCACCAACATGGGCCCCCCTGGGGGGCGGAGGAGAGGAGGACCCCTCGGCACGCCGCACCAACATGGGACCCCTTGGGGGGGAGAGGAGGACCCCTCGGCACGCCGCACCAACATGGGACCCCCTGGGGGGGAGGAGAGGAGGACCCCTCGGCACGCCGTACCAACATGGGCCCCCCTGGGGGGGGGGAGAGGAGGACCCCTCGGCACGCCGCACCAACATGGGCCCCCCTGGGGGGCGGAGGAGAGGAGGACCCCTCGGCACGCCGTACCAACATGGGCCCCCCTGGGGGGGGGAGAGGAGGACCCCTCGGCACGCCGCACCAACATGGGCCCCCCTGGGGGGGGAGAGGAGGACCCCTCGGCACGCCGCACCAACATGGGCCCCCCTGGGGGGCGGAGGAGAGGAGGACCCCTCGGCACGCCGTACCAACATGGGCCCCCCTGGGGGGGAGAGAGGAGGACCCCTCGGCACGCCGCACCAACATGGGCCCCCCTGGGGGGCGGAGGAGAGGAGGACCCCTCGGCACGCCGCACCAACATGGGCCCCCCTGGGGGGCGGAGGAGAGGAGGACCCCTCGGCACGCCACACCAACATGGGCCCCCCTGGGGGGGAGAGGAGGACCCCTCGGCACGCCGCACCAACATGGGCCCCCCTGGGGGGGAGAGGAGGACCCCTCGGCACGCCGTACCAACATGGGCCCCCCTGGGGGGGGGGAGAGGAGGACCCCTCGGCACGCCGCACCAACATGGGCCCCCCTGGGGGGCGGAGGAGAGGAGGACCCCTCGGCACATGGCGGCGCACAGAGGAGCAGGAAATGCGTGGGAGGGGGGGACCTGGCACGACCTGCGGTGGCTTGAAATACACGCCTGGGTGGAAGAGCTTTGTCGGCGCCTTATGCGCCATTAGGAGTTCAGAGGGTTGAGTGAGTGAGTGAGTGAGTGAGTAATCATCGCTCCACTCTCGTCATTCCTCAGCATCATCACAACCCCATGTGGGACGTGAAAGCCGGCTGCGGGTGAACACACCAAGGTCAAGTTTCACATTTTGTTCAGCTCATCCCTCACAGATACTCAGCTTCAATCTCGGTTGGGAGAAGCAAGGAGAGTCAAGCACCTCGCTCAAGAATGCAACTTTGGAATCCCCGCCGAGAGAGGCTTGAATGCGCACCTTGTGACTGTGTGTATGAAATGTCATCTCTCTCACTTTCTCCTGCGAATCTGTGACCTTCGTGAATGTGAACAGATTGCTTATTTCTAGCAACATTTTGAAACGTGGGTAACCTCCTTTACAAACATTTAAAGATATGTTTTCCGTCATAATTTCATCTTCGAATAGACCTCTTGATAGTTCCAGCATTACATAATCTGTGTTCTATCTATCCATCCATCCATCCGTCCGTCCGTCCGTCCGTCCGTCCGTCCTTCCGTCCGTCCGTCCGTCCGTCCGTCTGTCCGTCTGTCTGTCTGTCTGTCTGTCTGTCCGTCCGTCCGTCCGTCCGTCCGTCTGTCCGTCCGTCCTTCCGTCCGTCCGTCCGTCCGTCCGTCCGTCCGTCCGTCCGTCCGTCCGTCCGTCCGTCTGTCTGTCTGTCTGTCTGTCTGTCTGTCTGTCTGTCTGTCTGTCTGTCTGTCTATATATTTTAAATATAAGTACCACGTGATCTTAGTTCTCGATTGTCATTGGCTGTTGCTAATCTACGAGTAAATAATGCCATTATTTAATGGTCGCAAGCGAGAACACACACACGAGCACTGTGTTAAACGCTTTATTTTGGTGTGATCGTCCTTTTGGATCCGTCGCAATGACTTCATTGCCTGATAAACGGTTGCAGCAATGGAAGCTATCTACTTGAGAGGTGGAAGAGTGCTATTTGCAAAAGTCAATGAGTTCGCTACGACTCGAATTACTGCTACGAAGATGGAACATGCACTGACAATGTCACATTGTTGATCTAAAAAACGTTCTCATGACATCACTGGCCGCAATCGACGAAGCCGACAACGAACTTCAATTCGGTAATCCATTCAGTGCATGTTAAATGTACTTCAAATTTCAAAGGTGGGTCACATCTACAGTTGACGTTCTCGATTGCGCTTTCGACCGAGTAATGGATACACTCCCCGAGTGACCTAGTAAACACCCGGCCGTCCTTACCAACCTACAAGATCGCTTCTTAGTTCCCCACTGTCCTTCTGAACATCCAGCAAAGAAAATAAAACAGATTCACAATTTACCAAACGCAAAAATGACAAAGCGAGAGCTTCGACTACGCAGCATGGTGATAATAAAAGCATACAGTCTATGCAGTAAAAAATGAAATGAAATAAAAAAGGTACACCATGACTTACCAAACGCACAGTTTCCCTTATCTTGCAACAAACTGGTCGTATGTACCCCAGTGATCTCCCTCCTCTTGCTATAAAACGCGATCCACAATCGCAGCTGCATGGGTCAAGGTCGTTGAGATCGCACATCTCGCACTGTCTGACTGAGTACGATTATTATGAGATCTTTATAGTTTAGATAGATGGAAGGGAAAGGAAGTTCCTGTAAAAATGGCTGCGCTCGATTTGTCCTCCGGAATCCGCCGGCGGGCGAGACGGGGCACCGGCGAGTTTTTTGTGGCGCTCGATTTCTTCAGGTCACGTGACCGGCGGATTACCCGGCGAACCGCCGGGTCCGCCGTCAGGTTTTCTGAGGCGAACGAAGATCCAAGATGGCGACGACAAGAATAGGCTTTTTGTTTCATGACGATTCGACACTGAAAATATTCGATAATTCGTTCTCCGCTGACTCATGTGTGCCTTAATTTGTCACCTCGCTGCAATTTCCGATGGACAATTGAAGTAGATTACGATTTTTTTCTTTATTGTGTGTACGATGTGTGGTTGACGGTGAGAAATCCTGCATTAAGTTCGAATTGAACATTCTCTCGCGAAGGGACGTAACTCTACATTCTGACCTTCTTTTGCGTAAAGGAAAATCGCTCGAGTGCGTGGTCTTAGTGTATAATTATAGGGTCTTTGACTGCACCTAGGCTCAGGAGTCACTTATCAGGGCATAGGTAGTGGTAATGAAAATGTTCAATTTACACAATAACCTCAAACCTTACCATAAACCAAGAAGACAGCACATTTCCTCATCATCGCTACCGCTGTCTAGTAACTCTTCTAAACACTACAATTGTGCCGCCATGTTGATCAGCCGAAAGCGCTCGATTGGACCGAAAGCTGTCGATTAGCCGGTCACGTGACGGGGGATCGCCGGTCACGTGGCGCGGACCGCCGCCGACGGATTCAGGCGGATAAATCGAGCGCAGCCAATGTTGTTCTGCTTTGGCACGCCGTAGACGTTATACCAACACAAATGCAGTCACACAGAGGGGTAGGTACATCGCAAATGTTCGCAAAGTATATGTATAAACATTCCATTCTAGTTCTCTAGAGACTTCGCCTAGCGCCTCTTCTGACTCGGGTTCACAGAACGTACTCATTCACGCACAGAGATCATAATCTATTATGTTTACACGTGGAGCGGGTCAGTGCGTACTACGCATGCGCCATTTCCAAGATGTCAGTGGAACTATTGCTGGACATTCATTTCATCAAAGCAGTGTGTGTATCAATGTCAGTGTTTAGATAGCCACCAGCTTTGAAGAGTGATTTGAAACTCCGCATATCTTCAGATTGAAAACAACGGTATGTATGCAGCAACTAAAAGATAGACAGGGAAGATTGCTAAATGTTTCCATGTCGTATGATGTCACGCTGATCTTGTGACGTCATTTGGGAGATCATTTTTTTAAAACTTGCTTTTTACTTGTACTTGTACAAGTTGTAAGATGCTTGAAGCCGTTTAAGGCCTGTTCATCCTTCCGGGTTCGTCTTCGTTGTAACTTTTAGGCATGCATGGTGAGATCGAGCCCTTATGTTACAAGTGTGCGCCTAGAGCTCCACTATGTACTTTTTTGACTGTGTGGAGGAAGTGCGCCTTATAAATAAACATATTATTATTATTATTATTATTATTATTATTATTATTATTATTATTATAGCACTCTGGTTCGTAAATAGAAGGGAGGTCCGACCAGTGGGTGTCTAACCTGGCCTTAAAGTCGTTCACAGATGGTGCAGTCACGACTTGGTCGGGCAGGCTGTTCCAGATGTTCACAACCCTCTCGCTGAAGAAATTTCCTCTGACATTGAGTCTGTAGCGGGACTTGTCTAGCTTCAGGCTGTTGCCTCTGCTGTCTCTACCAGTGAAAAGGGAGAACTGGGGGCGCTGTGTCCGGTAGATGCCATGCAGGTACTTGTAGACTTCAATCATGTCCCCCCCTCTTACGTCGATGCTCCAGACAGGGTAGTTTAAGTGCGGCCAGCCGTTCACTGTAGGATGTTTCTTTCAGCGAGCCTATCAGCTTGGTTGCCCTTCGCTGTACGTTCTCCACCTCCTGACAAGGGGTTTTGTGTTGTGGTTGCAAGACAGCATGAGATGCCTTTTTATTTGACAAACTTACTTAATTTTAAATCTGTGATTGGTCATCTGCTCTTTCGAACACGGTATTCTATTCCGTCGGTGTCACTACCAAACAGATTGAATCTCTGGGAATGGCAAGATTCGACGCTTCTCATGAAGACCATTTTTACCGCACAACAATGGGGAAAGAGATATAGATGAGTGTTGACTCTCTCTCTCTCTCTCTCTCTCTCTCTCTCTTTTGCTCGCCCTCTCTCTCTCTCTCTATCTCTCTCTCTCTCTCTATCTCTCTCTCTCTCTCTCATCTCAAGACATATCTACGAACGGCGAAGTATAGGAGCCTTGACTATCTAATTGATGGCAGGAATGTAATTATGACTCGGATTGTGGCAATGTTACTTTTTTGTACATATATTCTGCATTTAAAATACGAAGTGAGAAAATCGGTATGAAAATAAGTTGACATATTGCCTCTGTACACTTGTGACGCTGGCCTATGCAAATAAAGTCTAAAGTCTCTCTCTCTCTCTCTCTCCCTCCCTCCCTCCCTCCCTCTGTCCGTCTCTCTCTCTCTCTCTCTCTCTCTCTCTCTCTCTCTTTCTCTCCCCCCTCTCTCTCTCTCTCTCTCTCTCTCTCTCTCCCTCCCTCCCTCCCTCCCTCTGTCCGTCTCTCTCTCTCTCTCTCTCTCTCTCTCTCTCTCTCTCTCTCTCTCTCTCCCTCCCTCCCTCCCTCCCTCCCTCTGTCCGTCTCTCTCTCTCTCTCTCTCTCTCTCTCTCTCTCTCTCTCTCTCTAACAAGTACCACGAGTGATCCAGACTCATGAAGAGGCACATTTTACTTAAAATGTCCGTTCACGCCATTTTTATTTAGTGGCGTCGTCATCACTGCTTCATGACATTTTGCGTCACATGAATACAAAAGCAAAAAGAGGACAAATGAGAAAACGACGCGTAAGTCGGGCGACCTAATTTTCAGATAAAGGTTCAGTATTACACAATCATGTTAAAATTACCATGCAGAAACTTCCATTAAAATGATGTCATTAATAATCAGAATCACCATGCAACAATGACTGGTCTCACTGATGAAAACGTCGACCAAATGCCCGACATGGACTGAATGTTCGTCCGTCCAAGCCACGGGCATTCCCGAAGACGGCTGGCCTGTTTCTTCCTGATGATCTGTTTGTCCTTCATTTCCAGGAACGAGAACAGTTTCTGGGCTCTCCTGGAGAAGTTTGGTATGTACTTCCTGAAGAAGCTGATGAAGCCAAGCAAGCGTCTCTCTCTCTCTCTCTCTCTCTCTCTCTCTCTCTCTCTCTCTCTCTCTCTCTCTCTCTCTCTCTCTCTCTCTCTCTCTCTCTCTCTCTCTCTCCCTCCCCCTCCCCCCTCCCCCTCCCCCCCCCCCCTCTCTCTCTCTCTCTCTCTCTCCCTCCCCCCCCCCCCCCTCTCTCTCTCTCTCTCCCTCCCTCCCTCCCTCCCTCCCTCTGTCCGTCTCTCTCTCTCTCTCTCTCTCTCTCTCCCTCTCCCTCCCCCCCCTCTCTCTCTCTCTCTCTCTCTCTCTCTCTCTCTCTCTCCCTCTCCCTCTCCCTCTCTCTCTCTCTCTCTCTCTCTCTCTCTCTCTCTCTCTGGCTGGTAGATACGTACAGTGATGGTGTTTTGGGGGGTAAATATGGCGTTTGGCGATCAGTTTGTCGTTGCGCAGGGATTGGCTCGATATTTCAGAGCTGTTGAATGCACGTTTGGATCTGAATGATCGGAACCAGTCCTATGCCCCACACTAGCCTCTTTCACTGTTTGGGTCCGCCCCCGACTGAGCTACTGGAGCAGGTCCCGAAAGCCCAGTAGCCAGGGGTTCCAGCTGATGGGATTGGGGGGGGGGGGGGGGAAGGGGGGGGGGGGGCAACCAGCTCTGCCGAATGTTTCTGTTGTACCATTAAACGAAAATTACGCGAAGAAAGGCCAAATAAATACCTTTGTCACGATCTGCGTATAAAACTATGATATTCCCTGTCCCCTTATCGCCTGTGTATCCGTTTTTTGTGTTTAGCAGAAATGCGAGTCTTCGAAACGTTCGGCCCTTGAAACACTATGGCAGAGAAATTATGACGAGTAGGATAGCCAGTTAAAAGGTTTCCAAATTTATATGATTCAATGTAAATCGTAGATGCTTTGCCCTGCTGTCAGAGACTACAGTCTTCAAGTAAGTGCCCCTTGCAGTCTCTAAGCAACCAGACAAATGGGGGGTAGGGGGTGGGGCGGGGTGGTGGTGGTGGGAATCAATTCTGCCTTGCGTCAGATGAGCGGAACGACCATCTCAGGAGGTAATGGCGTCACATATATTTGTTCCTCCACAGAAAATGGATCACTACACTTTATTTTAAAACATTTTTCCTAATCGCCCATAAGTATGTTGCCGTTCTCATCTCTCAGGATGGAACCTGTATATGGTTACAGTAATGTTCTGTCTCAAGTGAGCTGGTTCGTAAATTGTGTGAAAATGTGTGTTGATTTTGTTCAGGTATCATCCATAATGTCACTTTATTCTCCTTCCCTTTTAGCTCTTACAGATTTGGGCATAATCTCTCCTGTACATCAAACAAGGGGTGGGGTGGGGTGGGGTGGGGGTGGGGGTGGGGTGGGGGTGGGGTGGGGGGGTGGGGGAGTTTACTCAAGAATAACAGCAGCATACAATTTCGACGTCGCTGATGAAATACTTGCCATTAAATTTTTTTTACAGGTTATCAACTAGGAGGTTGTTGTGACTAGGAAAACAGGATGTGAGTTTTGTATAGTCTTTCACATGACCAAGTGTACTTACAGAATCGCCGTCAACTGTCAATTCGTTTCCCAACGTCAGGTGTTTGTGACGCTCGTAATGGTGGTGATGGTGGTGGTGATGGTAGTGGTGGTGATGGTGGTGGTGGTGACTGTAGTGATGCTTGTAGTGGTGGTGGTAGTGGTGGGAATGGTGGTGGTGATGGTAGTGATGTTGTAGTGGTGGTGATGCTGTTAGTGATGGTGGTGATGATAGTAGTGGTGATGGTAGTGGTGGTGATGGTGGTGGTGATGGTAGTGATGCTTGTAGTGGTGGTGGTGGTAGTGGTGGTGGTTGTAGTGGTGGGAATGGTGGTAGTGGTGGTGATGGTGATGGTGAGAATGCTGGTAGTGGAGGTGGTGATGGTGAGACTAGTGGTGGTGGTGGTGATGGTGGTAGTAGTGATGGTGGTAGTAGTGGTGGTGGTGGTGATGGTGGTAGTAGTGATGGTGGTAGTAGTGGTGGTGGTGGTGATGGTGGTAGTAGTGGTGATGGTAGTAGTGCTGGTAGTGGTGATGGTGATGCTGGTAGTGGTGGTGATGGTGATAGTGGTGGTGATGGTGATAGTGGTGGAAATGGTGGTGATGGTGAGAATGCTGGTAATGGAGAGACTAGTGGTGGTGGTGGTGATGGTGGTTGTAGTGATGGTGGTGATGGTAGTGGTGGTGATAGTGGTGATGGTAGAGGTGGCGATGGTGGTAGTGGTGGTGATGGTAGTGGTGGTGGTGATGGAAGAGGTGGTGATGGTGATAGTGGTGGTGATAGTGGTGGTGATGGTGGTGGTAGTAGTAGAGGTGATGTTGATGGTGGTGGTGATGATGGTGGTGGTGATGGTGAGATTACTGGTAGTGGAGGTGGTTATGGTGACACTAGTGGTGGTGATGGCGACGGCTTACCACCCGTAAGTCCGAATTTAATGCGATTCTCATCATTGGAAAGACCTTTTAGAAACTATGAGAGACAGTCATAAGTCAAAATCGACTTAAGTGAAGTTAGAATTCATTTCGGGGTGATAGATCACACATAACGCAGCAGTAATAAATCAACACATGTTAAAATATTGCATTGCTAAAGACCCTCATTTTATTTCGTTTCATGTGTTCGCTAGATATAGGACATTCTCACTTCTGAAACGGAAATTCAGCCCGAGTTTCGTCCCTTTACTTCCACTAGTTCCGGTAGAGTGCTACAAATAGAAGCTGATGGGATGATCGCTAGATCGTGGCAAAAGGATGACACTAAAACATGCAAAAAGATTAATTAGATTAAAAACTAATCGAAAATAGTCATATTAGACTGTGTTAACATATACTTTCTGCACAAAATCCACAGAAGGTAAGTAAACAAACCTCACCGTACGTACCTAGCTGGCTAGCAGACGAACGCGATCGAACCGTAGTCACTACGCCAGCAGACTATCGAGCTAGTGTGATATAATGTGTCATGTAAATGAAGCTCGAATGAGTAGCAGCAGATAACTGTTTAGTTCTGACTTGAATTGACAATTTCGTTTCCCTGGTCTGGCGAGGACCGAAAATTCACTATCATCCAGTCGATGAGTGATCAACTTTTACCGCACTCGGCGTAATGTATAACTTCACGTAGTTCGGCTTGTGGAGATGATATTAACCGTAGATTTTAGTTGTGTGGGGTAGACCACCCGCCAAAAATGTTGAATAGTGCTTTTGATATCAATGTTTAATAATTATTGTCGGATCAGATAGCGAAACGATCACAAGCAACTTAAACGAGCTTGGCCTTGGGAGCAGCGCTTACGTTTGATTCGGCAACTGCAGTCGAACTCAGTCAATCGATGTCTGACATCCATCACACTTTGAGATTTCAATAACTTCATGAAGTTGCAGTAGTTGCTTGTTTGCTGGAATGCCATGTAGCTTGACAACTTTTCCATCAGTCATTTTGCCACGATGGTTATGGGATTTCAATAACTTCATGAAGTTGCAGTAGTTGCTTGTTTGCTGGAGGAATACCATGTCGGATCAGATAGCGAAACGATCACTCGTGCTAGACCGGGACACTCCCGTCCCGGCAGGTGTGTTTTGTTTGCGTTGTAAGGTTTCAGTACTAGCTGTAAGTGTAAAAATGGTCAGTTATTAATATAATCGGTGATTTTAGTTGTAATGAAACTTTTTGTGTGTTTTAATGCCATTTTCTTGTCATCATCGACCCGATCTTACAAGTTATAGGCCTACATTACGCCATGGACATTACATCATATTGGATCCATGATTACGCCGAGTGCGGTACAAGTTGATCACTCATCCACTCGATGATAGTGAATTTTCGGTCCTCGCCAGACCAGGGAAACGAAATTGTCAATTCAAGCCAGAACTAAACAGTTATCTGCTGCTACTCATTCGAGCTTTACATGACACAGTACTGTTTTCCACCCCCACATACATGTACTTTGAGCGATCTAGTATTCAGTGCAGACGCTACGAGAATGCAACCGGAACTAGGTGGTTCTACCTAACGCGTTGTTTTTCGACAGAGAGCGCCGAGGATAACTCCTGCAGGGTACGTTAATGAGAATGTCCTATAGCGGTCTAATCAACTCATCAAAGTTTGATTCAAAATCGCCCAAGAGTTTGGTGAATCTCACATTCAGTGAAATTTATCAAAGAGATTACTTTTAATTTGCAAGGAAATTCTTATGTCTGGAAGATTGCCTAATTCGTGACGTGAGCGGCCAGTTTATTTAACTTTCGAAATGCTCTGATGACTTCCTTAACTTGTATAATGACAGCCGGATTCAGGCGAGCAAGCCTTGGCGTTTGTGTGCGAGGCGCAGTGCCGTGGTTCAATCCCTGGGACGAGAGAAATCTGGATTCTTTCTGCCATTTCTCCATCGGCGGTTACCCCATGTCGTCACTGTGCGTTGTAACCCTGTGTGCGCGTGAATGAGTATGGAAGTATAAGGTGAACATCTATGATGCACCTTGCCCTCTGTGTGACTGTGAGACTGTTGGTTCATCGTCTGTGACGTGCCAAAAAAAAAAAAACGTCTTAAAATGAGTTTCCTCAACCGCCCGTCGTATGTATGAGTATATGTATAATCATACGTTCGCGCTCCGGCAGAGCAGGCATATCTAGGAGTACTTCGCTTGCTCGAGTACGTCGACCGCAGGCCAATGATTGACAACGCTGATTGGCATTTTTTCTTTTAAGATTTGGCGAGGAGACCCGACCTGTTGGCAATTAATAATAATAATAATAGTAATAATAATAACAATAATAATAATAATATAACATTATTAATTGCTCAAATACATGAGAATTTGTTTTGGGGACTTTCATCCCCGGTGGCCACAGTGTAGCGCCCACTACCCGTTTTACTCCTGGGTAGGAGAGACAATGTGGGTTAAGCACCTTGCCCAGGATGCAGCTCTAGAACCCGTGCAGAATTGAACCCTGCACCAGCTAGCCACAAGGCTAGTGTCATAACCACTGTACCACTGTACCACTGTACCACTGTACCACTGTACCACTGTACCACTGTACCACTGCACCACTGCACCACTGCACCACTGTACCACTGTACCACTGCACCACTGTACCACTGCACGACTGTACCACTGCACCACTGTACCACTGCACCACTGTACCACTGCACCACTGTACCACTGTACCACTGTACCACTGTACACCTGTACCACTGTACCACTGTACCACTGTACCACTGTACCACTGTACCACTGTACCACTGCACTACTGTACCACTGCACCACTGTACCAATGTACCACTGTACCACTGTACCACTGCACCACTGCACCACTGTACCACTGCACCACTGTACCACTGTACCACTGTACCACTGTACCACTGTACCACTGCACTACTGTACCACTGCACCACTGTACCACCGCACCACTGTACCACTGCACCACTGTACCACTGTACTACTGCACCACTGCACCACTGTACCACTGCACCACTGTACCACTGTACCACTGCACAACTGTACCACTGCACCACTGTACCACTGTACTACTGCACCACTGCACCACTGTACCACTGTACTACTGCACCACTGCACCACTGTACCACTGCACCACTGTACCACTGTACCACTGCACTACTAGATCGGTTGCCGCGGTGCAGTCGCTGCTCATAATGACCTCACTGCTACTTCCCATCATTACGCTGTGATGAGTGCAGCATCTATATATTAATACGCAAAAAGGTAAAACTTTGTGCAAGAACTCCGAGCCCGTTTCGCCGATCGCTTTGCTTTTTGGCATCTGCCCAGAGGACGGTTGGGAAGGGATCGTAGGGTATTTTTCGTGACCAAATTTGACTTTGAAGTGACTTTTTAAAAATACGTTTTTACGTTTTGGTGTTGCAAGGGACGGAACTCTGTCCCGACTCAAGTTTTGGCATGTGTGAGGTCGAAGAATAACGTGACGTAATTTCGTAATTTTTTTATCCAGGCTCCAGCTTTTAGGTCTTCGCAAGTTTCAGTGGGGCCTCGCACTCAACGTGCCTATGATCGGCAGGTGTAAGATAAAGGTGGGGGGGAAAGAAGGAAAAGGGAAGGAAAAAAAAGGGGGAGAAAGGGGGAAAGGGGGGGAAAGGGAAAGGGAGAGAAAAGAAATGGAGAGGGAGCGACAAGAGAACTCCTGGTGTATAGTATTGCGAAGCGTAGACGGGATGAATAATCGGGTAGTGAGTCAATGGCGTGTGGTGTGCGAGGGAGATTGTTTGCCGGATCAGGGGGTGATGGTGGGGGACAGTCAGGGAGATATGTGGGGAAGACGATCGTTAGGGCGCAGGGGGGGAGAGGTAGATGGGTGGGGGGTTTAGTGATGTGTAAGTGTATATAGGAAGTGTTTGGGCAGGGGATGGTGTGAGGGGCAGGAGTGGGAGATGGAGTGGTGGTGGGTGGGAGGTGTGGGGTATGTACATGGGAGATGTTGAATTTCGGTTGATTGGTGGAGATGGAGATGTGCGAGAGGAAGAGTTGGCGGCGAGGCAGATGGTGGAGAAGGAGATGTGACAGGGAAAGGGGTGTGGGGGTGGTAGAGGAAGATGGTGGGAAGGGGATGGGGTGGGGGGGAAAAGGTTGGGAGGGGATGATGTGTGGGGGCAGAGTGACGAGATAGTGGGACAGGGGATGGGGTGGGGGAGGGCAGGGAGATGTTTGGGCAAGGGATAAAAAGACTGAGGGAGGAAGAAGGAAAGGAGGGGGAAAAGGAGAAAGAAGGGAGAAGAGGAAGGGGGTGGGGAGAAAATGGGGGAACCCGGCGACCAACAAACAAAGACAAAACAGCCCATGTATTTAGGCAGGGCAAATCATGTTTGATTACGGTTGCTAACAGTTGCGTACAGCGTAAATTTGAGTGTGGTCTTGAGGGAGATGGAGCGAGATTTGTGTGGCAACAAAGTAGGCATTTATGTGGGTAGGGTAGGTGATGCGTGAAAAAGAAGGTATGCAGATAAAGTTACTGTAGTGCAGAAATGAGGATGGGGTCGGGGGAGAGGCACCAATGATGGTGGGTCGAAGTAGGTAGTGACACAAGAGGAGGTATCACTTATCGGTGGCATTGTGTCTTCCGCTTATAAGCCTTGATAGGTGGTGGCATGATTCTAGGTTCGAGGCCCGATGGTGGGAGGTACACCTCATGAGGCCGTGAAAAACAGTGGGGGTAGTTGTGGGGAGGCGGGTCAAGGTTCTCACATCTTTCCTCGTTGTGGGGAGTGTCATCGGGGAGTGGGGAAGATGGGATGATGGTGCGGGAGGGAATGGCGAGTGACGGTAGGCAGAATAGCAATGGTAGGGGAGGGGAGAGGCTGGTGGTGCGAACGGAGATGGTCGGGTGCAGGAGTATGAGTGTGGGGAAGCAGGATGATGGTGGGAAGGGATGGGGTGGGGTAGGAAGAAGATGGGTGGAGGGTGGGCTGGGGGAGGGGGGAGATGGTGGGAGGGAATGGGGTGGGGAAGGATGGGGACTGGTGGAAGGGAATGAGGTGGGGGATAAGGTAATGGTTGGGAGGAGATGGCATGGGGAGAGAACAGAGATGTGGGACAGAGGAAAGTGAGGATCGAGGGGAGTTAAGGTGATTGGTGCGGTACGGACTGAGATGAGGGTCTGCTAATCTGCTTTGTATGAGGTATGGGTGGTAGTGGGGGGAGAAGGGAGATTGGTGGGCGGGCGCTCAGTATAGAATACCAAGGGGCATCGTACTAGGGTGAGGAACTTGGTGGTAACGTGATGACAGGGACACATATACAATTAACTGCATGTCGAGTGCTGCGGTGAGGTATTTCTTTGTGTGTAACCTTGAAGTTCGATGAGTTGATTCCTAAATCAATTCGCTTCTTTTTGCGGCTTGCAGAGGACACAAACAGATATTGTCTGATGTTTGATTTAGAGGTTTTGGAACTCTCATCTCTCGTCTCTCTGCACTCTTCGAATCTCTTCTCTCTCTCCATGCTCCTCTCGCAGGCTTCTGATCTGTCGTCCAGTCACTCTCTTTATCATTCTTTCTCTTCTGTTCTCTTAATTTTGTGCTCTCTTCTTTCTTGCCATGTTTTACCCTCGTCCTCACTCTGCATACACGTCCACTAACAATACAGTCGAGTTGGTACAGTCTTACACCAACTACTGTGTGCTAGATTACGATACCAAATTATTGTGGACAAAGCTTTTATTTTTTATCGCACTTTGCTAGCCATTGTTAACAGGTACTCTTTACTCTTCAAAATGTTGTACTTATCTAATGAATTGTTTATAAGTAACTTAGTTTTCGGTCAAGACTGCATCACATTCGAATGGTTGTTGTAATGTGATATCTTCATCCGTCCCTCTACTAGCCTAAGAGGGTCAGATAGATTAGTCAAGGTCTGGGTGTGGCTCGGTTCGCACGTTTCATAGTTGCGCCTTCCACGGCTGTCCGGCGTCGTGAGTGTTTACTGGAGACATGCTCATCTTTAATGATTTCATGAATGCATATCTCGTTGTCGAACACGGGTACGTACGACTATACCTAGACGTAGTCAATATTATTTAGAACGAGATACTGAGCTATACAAAATCTATAACGTCTTCGCAGATCGTGCTACTGTGGCAGTGATTGTGTGGGATCATCACTTATGAGCCTACCGATCACTCATTGTATCATTTCGGATGCGTCGGTGTTCTGAGAAACAATTTACTGAGACCTTTGATAGCTCTGACTTAGCAAAATATATGTCCATCGTCTGACTTCGACACACATATTGGCATTGAGTGCTGTCCTGGAGTACTGGTAAGGTGAATGGGGGCTACGGTGAGGCATCGAACTGAACTTGTAGGTAAACCTGTGTAGAATGCAGTGCCAATTTTCGGAAGTGAATGCAGAGTGTGAAGACCAGAAGGTGGATGCTGTAAGGAAAGGGGAATGCATTACGCAAGGCCTATCAAGCGTTTAGAGTAGGGCTATGGAGGGTCAATGATCACTATAAATGTGAAATGGAATTAGTACAAATCTGGGTCAATTTCCTTTTTGAGAGATACGAGCAGCAGTCCTTACTGTCTTGGCGTGCAATTT
>JAWQFJ010023317.1:22500-31310 GCA_034096865.1 Theodoxus fluviatilis | reverse complement strand
GCTCCAGTAGCTCGGTCAAGAGATTCAATGCAATCATTCACAAAGTAAGCAGGCACCAGAATTATTCTGTCATGATAGTCCACAGACGTCATGATTATGTGTCTACACAACGTCACAAGTTTATACTTGGCAAACTACATCGTTACGTCATTCGAGACAACATGACTCGTACAGTTCCGCTGGACAGCTGGTTGACGTTGCAACATCGCTACTGACTGGACTGGAGAGACGGTGAGAAACTGGTGTGCAAGCTGCTGGCATTTTTCTCGTAAAGGATTTTCTTTCGTCATTCAGATACCCAAAAAGCGTTACACTTTAAAGTCTAAGTCTGTGCCATCGTTACGCTTACAGCACAATCACCTGGGTCGCGAGACGTCAAAAAGTAAATCTGCCTTTTGTTCCGTAGACGCAGCTGCTTGAAGAAAGCGGAAACCGCGGATTTATGGGCCTATAGAACGCTTTGCATCATTCCGCTTTGTGGCAGCGACAACAAGATGGCGGACAAAATGCCGCCACCACCACTTCGTGCAATTACTTTGATGAAAATTTTCGACGACGACGACTTGACTGCAGTAGGCCTACTACAAGCTACAGCAGCGTCAACGTTCATATCCTTGTATGCACTGCAGCTTTTTAATCCTTGAAAAATGATCCCAGCGCACAACACTTGAACAAGTTCCTCCAATCATTGGGGTATAAGAAGAAGAAGACAGCGCACGGTGACATGCAGTGAACATTGCAAGTATTCTTCCCCAAAACATGCAAACTACGATCAAGTTCATAAGCAATTTGAACATAAAATAAAAATGTAATCTCCCTTCACACTTTCCGCCACGTATAAGATATAATTTATCATGCGTCAGCTCACAATTGATGTACTTGTCTTCACCAAAACGATAACCTCCAATAGTGGCCGCCATTTTGCTGACAGTCTTGGCATTCAATTTTTACCGCTACGCAGCGCTGCCAGCGCTTTTTCCCAGCGACGCGCAGCAGAGGGTTTCACAGAAGCAGCGCTGACAGCTGCTTACAGCGGCTGAGCTTACGGCAACACGCAAATCTGAACTAATGATGTCACGAACTGCGGCATCGTGACGTAAGCGAGCGCCAGAGCTGACGTAAGTTATCCCTGAATGCCCTGGAGAAGCAAGCGTAGATGAAGACGTCGGACACGTGACCGATCACGTGGAAGCGGCGCCCGAACAGCAATAGGTGATGTAGCGGGCTGAACGTCTGCACGCACATGGGGCACACCGAGTACGTGATGTAGATAGCTAGGGGAGGCATCCAGCAAAGGACGAACACGGCAGTGACAGCCACGAACATCACCGTCAGACGTCTCTCCTGCTCCTGCCGTCGCCAGACCACACTCGGAGCCGTGGTCTGGCGTGACGTCATGCTCCTCCAGGGTCCCGTGCTGACGTCATCCCTGTCGGGCCGCAGCATAGTGGAAGCGTCGGGAATCACGGTCGTAGCTCTCATGTCATTTCCGCTCCTCTCCGCCCTAGGGTCCAGGCTGACGCTGTAGCTGTTTTTGTAGACGGAGCTGCTTTTTTCGCGTCCCTCCTGTTGACCCTTGAGCAAACAGATGCTCTGGTAGCGTGAGTTCTGATGAGACGATGGAGTACCCTTGAAAGCGGCGGTGTTCCTACAATCTCCCACGCTGCCCCCGGTCAAAGTAGCGGCTTCACTGGTAATGATGCTCGTTCTCAAGCCTGGTCTCAAAGTCGCGTGCATCGGCGATGTGGCCGAACGGGGATTGCATTCGCCGTATGCGCGATATTTTCTATTTTCTCCTCCAGGAACAAAGATTTGCGATGAAGCGGAGGAGTTTGTTTTACGCGGGCTGTCGGTGGACGCTGCACCTCGCTCAGAAATTCCATCCGGGCCATCGCTTTTTCGGAAGCCTCTGAGGGTCGTTTCCGACGCGGCATTACTGGCATTTGTGGAGGGCAGTGCTTCTTTGTCTTTCCCAGAAGGAGATCTGCGACCCGATCCGGATCGACCGCGGCCATTTTCTAAGCCACGTTGCGACAGATCCCTGACATTATCTCCCTCCCCATTAATTCCCATCTCTTGGATCGGCTGTCCGCGCGAGTGAGGGCTGTTGTGTGTGTCTGCTTCGTGATCAATACCTTTGTCTCGGCACTCGTGTGTCGGGGACGCGCTGGAAGCTGGGCCGGAAAAGGGAGATAAGGAACCGGTGCCTTTTGGGAGTTCCAGATGAGTCAATGTACGTGCATCTTTCCTGCAGGAAGTGACGTGTTGAGTTCGCCCCGAGACCGCGTAATAGCGTCCAGGAGAGGTAGAAAGCATGTCGTTTTGTCTACTTCCTGTCCGCGGAATCGGCGAGGATCCTCGTGATGGGATCTGCGATACTCCGGGCTGGGAGAACGTTGGTCCGCATCGTTTCTCGTCGTGCTGGAGATACACGACTTTTTCGGGCGAAAAATCATTACGAGAATTTGCGCACCACCCGCTGTCTCCAGAGTGTCCCTCTATCTCCTCCTGTCCATCGCCTTTTGAAGGGCTGAGAAGTTCGTCTGAAGCCAAATGGATGACGTCGGTCGTCTTCTGGTGAGGTGAGGTGATCTTCCGAGGCCCATCTTGAGCTTTTGACCCTTCCTCAGGTACGCCTGCAGAGTTCTCTCCACCTTCCTCCACGGCATACGCATCGTCGGCATCGGCCTTGTTTCCCCTGGTGCTCCTCTTCCAGCCGACCCTCTCTTCTTCTGCGTCTGTGTCAAGACTAGCGTCGTCGTCGTCGTTCTTGCCGACTTGCAGAGGAGTGTGCGTTTCGGGCAAGGCAACCGCATCGGGATCGTCAGAAAGCGCGTCCCACCTGCGGGACGCATTTGGCTCTGAGTGGATGTCTTCGTCCGTGTCGGGCTGAGCGTCAGATCTTAGTGTTGCCCCGATGGACGGCGGCGCCCCCGTTGACAAAACCTTGACTGCGCTAGAGTCGTCATCTCGCATTAGGTCCCGTTCCTTGGAAAGATGTCCGTTTGAGAACGAGTCTCGTCTGTCAAGTGCCTGGCCACTTTGATGAGTGAGTCTCGCACTCGCAGCTTCCGACCCCGAGGTGTGTGGAAACAGCTGTCTGCGCTCACTGCTCTCGTCTGACAGGGCAGCGTTTCCATAGGGCGGGACGGGGGGGACTGGCCTACCTACTTCTTTCTTCTGGCCCGAGGTGGGCTCAGAGCTCTGACTGAGTTCGTATACAGTGGAGAGTTCCTCTCCGGTGGGTTTGGATTTCTTTCTCTTGGGTCGTGCGTCTCCAGATCTCTGAGCCAGTCCTGGCTCTTTGCTCTCCTCTGGGGGAGGATCACCAGCGAGAAAAGTGAGCGTGAGATCCCTCTGGGTGGCCTCCTGGTGATTCTGTGCATCCTGCAAATGATTGCCGTAAAACCCGTACAGCACCCTCTCTCTCACCAGAGTCTTCTGAGCATTCTGATTGACGCGCTTCACGTAGGCCGCGATTCTGTCTTCGGCCGTGTCAGAGTCTTTTGCCTCCTCTTCTTTGTCCTCTTCCTTTTCTTGTCCTCGCTTCTTTTCTTCGGCTTTCTCCCTTTTTTCAGCCTCCCGTCTCTCCCTTCCCCGATCCTGGCCCACCGGCGATCCTCTGTCCCCACTATACTTGTCTGGCAGGACCACCCAGCTGGAGGTGGAAGAAGAAGTCGGCTTAGCCGGAGTATGGGTGGGAGCGTTCCTCACCAGCGACAGACTTCCCCCCAGAGGCGAGGACTCTGTAGTGTCCCTGCAGACTGACCGATTGTCAGACTCTCCTGCATTCCCTTCGGGAGCGATCCTGTTGCGTCGCAGTCGGAAAGGTATACCCCGTCTGTGGATCTCCCCCTCTGACTTCTTTACCTTTACGCCCTGTTCTGTTCCCTCCCCCTCCTTCCCCGACCTTGTGACCTTGGAGTCTTTAGCCGCCCAGGCTTGGCGAGGATGACGCAATGCCGCGTCATCAGGGACAGCCATCGTGGAGGCGGCCTCCTCTTTCTCCTGACGCATGCGCGACACCGAAATTCCGATCGGGAGCGAGGAAGCTATGTCACCATGACGACTACTCAGACCGTCCCCCCAGGTGTATCGCGATTCGGCTTCCCCCACCCCCTTGACTCTCCTGCGCCCTTCCCCTTCCCGTAAGCTCTGGGAGAAGATCCTGTTCTTCCGGTGGAGAATGCGGACTGCAAGGATGTAGAGGACAATGGTGATGACCATGAGTGTAATGAGGACAGAGAAGAAGACAGCGTAAAGGACCATAGTGATCATGCCCCAGTTGGTCATACCGCAATAGCCACGTTCGTCATTGCCATACAGCATAGCAAAGGGCGCTGAGGCACACAGGCTGAGTCCCAGGAGGACCCCAAAGGCACCCACCACACTCCTGGGTGTCAGGGCCGCTCGCAGTGGAATGGCCACAGCCCGGTAACGAACTGCCGCCGTCATTGTCATGAGCAATGCTGACGTCAGAGTTATCGCTTGCGTCAGAAAGAACTCCGACTTGCAGAGGGCGTCGGTACCGGTGTTTATCCAGAAGCCTGCAATGGAAAGATGGCTTTCACTGCGTGTCCTGCAAGACTAGCGTAGTGTCTAATGGGGTTTATGTAGTACCTAATGGGGTTTATGTAGTGCCTAATGGGGTTTATGTAGTACCTAATGGGGTTTATGTAGTGCCTAATGGGGTTTATGTAGTGCCTAATGGGGTTTATGTAGTACCTAATGGGGTTTATGTAGTACCTAATGGGGTTTATGTAGTGCCTAATGGGGTTTATGTAGTACCTAATGGGGTTTATGTAGTGCCTAATGGGGTTTATGTAGAACCTAATGGGGTTTATGTATTACCTAATGGGGTTTATGTAGACTGCATAGAAATGCTTGTAGTGCGTGTGGGGATTTATGTAGTGTCTAATGGGGTTTATGTAGACTGCATAGAAATGTACGTAGTGCGTGTTGGGATTTATGTAGTGTCTAATGGGGTTTATGTAGTATCTAATGGGGTTTATGGAGTACCTAATGGAATTTATGTAGTACCTAATGGGGTTTATATAGTACCTAATGGGGTTTATGTAGTGTCTAATGGGGTTTATGTAGTACCTAATGGGGTTTATGTAGTGCCTAATGGGGTTTATATAGTACCTAATGGGGTTTATATAGTACCTAATGGGGTTTATGTAGTGTCTAATGGGGTTTATGTAGTACCTAATGGAATTTATGTAGTGTCTAATGGGGTTTATGTAGTACCTAATGGAATTTATGTAGTACCTAATGGGGTTTATGTAGAACCTAATGGGGTTTATATAGTACCTAATGGGGTTTATGTAGAACCTAATGGGGTTTATGTAGTACCTAATGGGGTTTATGTATTACCTAATGGGGTTTATATAGTACCTAATGGGGTTTATGTATTACCTAATGGGGTTTATATAGTACCTAATGGGGTTTATGTAGTGTCTAATGGGGTTTATGTAGTACCTAATGGGGTTTATGTAGTACCTAATGGGGTTTATGTAGTGCCTAATGGGGTTTATGTAGTGCCTAATGGGGTTTATGTAGTACCTAATGGGGTTTATGTAGTGTCTAATGGGGTTTATGTAGTGCCTAATGGGTTTTATATAGAACCTAATGGGGTTTATGTAGACTGCATAGAAATGCTTGTAGTGCGTAAAGGGATTTATGTAGTGCCTAATGGGGTTTATGTAGTGCCTAATGGGGTTTATGTAGACTGCATAGAAATGTACGTAGTGCGTGTTTGGATTTATGAAGTGTCTAATGGGGTTTATGTAGACTGCATAGAAATGTACGTAGTGCGTGTTTGGATTTATGAAGTGTCTAATGGGGTTTATGTAGACTGCATAGAAATGTACGTAGTGCGTGTTTGGATTTATGAAGTGTCTAATGGGGTTTATGTAGACTGCATAGAAATGTACGTAGTGCGTGTTTGGATTTATGAAGTGTCTAATGGGGTTTATGTAGACTACATAGAAATGTGTGTAGTTCGTATGGGGATTTATGTAGTGTCTAATGGGGTTTATGTAGTGTCTAATGGGGGTTTATGTAGTGTCTAATGAGGTTAATGTAGTACCTAATGGGGTTTATATAGACTACATAGAAATGCTTGTAGTTCGTATGGGGATTTATGTAGTGTTTAATGAGCTTTATGTAGTACCTAATGGGGTTTATTTAGACTGCATAGAAATGTTGTAGTGCGCATTGGAATTTATGTGTTGTTTAATGGGGTTTTTGTCTTTTGGGGGGTATTTGTGTCATGTTTAATGGGATTTTTGTCATGTTTAATGGGGTTTATAAATTGTGGATAGAAATGTTTGGTGCATATTGGGATTTATGTAGTGTCAAATTGGATTTATATAATGTTTAATGGGATATAAGTAGTATCTAATGCGATTTAGGTAGTGTTTAATGGGATTTACGTAGTGTTTACAGGGATTTATGTAGCGTTTAAAAGGAATTCATGTAATGTTTAAAGTGATTAATTCAATGTGTATTGGGATATTTGTAATGCGTATTCATATTTATGTAGCGTTTAATGGGATTTCTGTAGTGTTTAATGAGATTTGTGTAGTGTCTAATGGGACTTATGTAGTGTCTATTGGGATTTATGTAGTGTTTAAATGGATTTATGCAGTGTATAAAGGCATTTGTGGAGAGTGCATTGGGATGTATATATAGTGTGTAATGGGATTTATGTAGTGTGCACTGGGATTTATGTAGTTTATACTGAGATTTATGTCTTGTCCTGTGGGGTTTATGCAATGTCTAAGGCAGTGTCTTATGGGACGTATGTAGCGTCTTACGAGACTTGCAGTATCTGACGAGATTTATGCAGTGTCTTACGGAATTCATGCAGTGTCGTATGGAATTCATGCAGTGTCTTACGGGATTCATGCAGTGCCTTATGGAATTCATGCAGTGTTTTAGGGAATTCATGCAGTGCCTTATGAAATTCATGCAGTGTCTTACAGAATTCATGCAGTGTCTTACGGGATTCATGCAGTGTCTTACAGAATTCATGCAGTGTCTTACGGGATTCATGCGGTGTCGTATGGAATTCATGCAGTGCCTTACGGAATTCATGCAGAGTCTTATAGAATCCATGCAGTGTCTTACGGAATTCATGCAGTGTCTTACAGAATTCATGCAGTGTCTTACGGGATTCATGCAGTGTCTTACAGAATTCATGCAGTGTCTTACAGAATTCATGCAGTGTCTTACGGAATCCATGCAGTGTCTTACGGAATTCATGCAGTGTCTTACAGAATTCATGCAGTGTCTTACAGAATTCATGCAGTGTCTTACGGAATTCATGCAGTGTCTTACGGGATTCATGCAGTGTCTTACGGAATTCATGCAGTGTCTTACAGAATTCATGCAGTGTCTTACGGGATTCATGCAGTGTCTTACAGAATTCATGCAGTGTCTTACGGAATTCATGCAGTGTCTTACGGGATTCATGCAGTGTCTTACAGAATTCATGCAGTGTCTTACGGGATTCATGCAGTGTCTTACGGGATTCATGCAGTGTCTTACAGAATTCATGCAGTGTCTTACAGAATTCATGCAGTGTCTTACAGAATTCATGCAGTGTCTTATGGATTCATGCAGTGTCTTATGGAATTCATGCAGTGTCTTATGGAATTCATGCAGTGTCTTACGGAATTCATGCAGTGTCTTACGGGATTCATGCAGTGTCTTACAGAATTCATGCAGTGTCTTACGGAATTCATGCAGTGTCTTACGGGATTCATGCAGTGTCTTACGGGATTCATGCAGTGTCTTACAGAATTCATGCAGTGTCTTACGATATTCATGCAGTGTCTTACGGAATTCATGCAGTGTCTTACGGAATTCATGCAGTGTCTTACGGAATTCATGCAGTGTCTTACGGGATTCATGCAGTGTCTTATGAAATTCATGCAGTGTCTTACAGAATTCATGCAGTGTCTTACAGAATTCATGCAGTGTCTTACAGAATTCATGCAGTGTCTTACGGAATTCATGCAGTGTCTTACGGAATTCATGCAGTGTCTTACGGGATTCATGCAGTGTCTTACAGAATTCATGCAGTGTCTTACAGAATTCATGCAGTGTCTTACAGAATTCATGCAGTGTCTTACGGAATTCATGCAGTGTCTTACGGGATTCATGCAGTGTCTTACAGAATTCATGCAGTGTCTTACGGGATTCATGCAGTGTCTTACGGGATTCATGCAGTGTCTTACAGAATTCATGCAGTGTCTTACGGGATTCATGCAGTGTCTTATGGAATTCATGCAGTGTCTTACGGAATTCATGCAGTGTCTTACGGAATTCATGCAGTGTCTTACGGCATTCATGCAGTGTCTTACGGAATTCATGCAGTGTCTTACGGGATTCATTCAGTGTCTTATGGAATTCATGCAGTGTCTTACGGGATTCATGCAGTGTCTTACGGGATTCATGCAATGTCTTACGGGATTCATGCAATGTCTTACGGAATTCATGCAATGTCTTACGGGATTCATGCAGTGTCTTACGAGATTCATGCAGTGTCTTACGGGATTCATGCAGTGTCTTACTGGATTTATTTACCTGTTGCTTGTTTTGAATCAGTGTAGCGTCGAATGGGAATTGAACAAGGTTTTTAAGGGTTTTATGCAGCGTTTTATAGGGGAAGTGTAGCCTCCACAAGGATAATGTAGCATCGTATGGAATTTGCGTTGTGTCTTAGGGGACGTATGTAGCGATTATGAAAATGTAAGTGAAGTATCACGGTGATCTACAAACTATTTCGTGGGATTTACGTA
>JAWQFJ010023317.1:12500-17500 GCA_034096865.1 Theodoxus fluviatilis | reverse complement strand
ATAACACATACTTTAATGCAGCCTATTATAACATACTTCAATGTAGCCTGTTATAACACATACTTTAATGCAGCCTGTTATAACACATACTTTAATGCAGCCTGTTATAACACATACTTTAATGTAGCCTGTTATAACACATACTTTAATGAAGCCTGTTATAACACATACTTTAATGTAGCCTGTTATAACACATACTTTAATGCAGCCTGTTATAACACATACTTTAATGCAGCCTGTTATAACACATACTTTAATGCAGCCTGTTATAACACATACTTTAATGCAGCCTGTTATAACACATACTTTAATGCAGCCTGTTATAACACATACTTTAATGCAGCCTGTTATAACACATGCTTTAGTGCAGTCTGTTATAACACATACTTCCATGTAGCATGTTATACCACTTAGTTTAATGCAGCCTGTTATAACACACTTTAATGCAGCCTGTTTTTACACATACTTCAATGTAGCCTGTTATAACACACTTTAATGCAGCCTGTTTTTACACATACTTTAATGTAGCCTGTTATAACACATACTTTGATGTAGCCTGTTATAACACATACTTTAATGCAGCCTGTTATAACACATACTTTAATGTAGCCTGTTATAACACATACTTTAATGTAGCCTGTTATAACACATACTTTAATGTAGCCTGTTATAACACATACTTTAATGTAGCCTGTTATAACACATACTTTAATGCAGCCTGTTATAACACATACTTTAATGTAGCCTGTTATAACACACACTTCAATGCAGCCTGTTATAACACATACTTTAATGCAGCCTGTTATAACACATACTTTAATGCAGCCTGTTATAACACATACTTTAATGTAGCCTGTTATAACACATACTTTAATGCAGCCTGTTATAACACATACTTTAATGTAGCCTGTTATAACACATACTTCAATGCAGCCTGTTATAACACATACTTTAATGCAGCCTGTTATAACACATACTTTAATGCAGCCTGTTATAACACATACTTTAATGTAGCCTGTTATAACACATACTTTAATGCAGCCTGTTATAACACATACTTTAATGTAGCCTGTTATAACACATACTTTAATGCAGCCTGTTATAACACATACTTCAATGCAGCTTGTTATAACACATACTTCAATGTAGCCTGTTATAACACATACTTTAATGCAGCCTGTTATAACACATACTTTAATGTAGCCTGTTATAACACATACTTTAATGTAGCCTGTTATAACACATACTTTAATGCAGCCTGTTATAACACATACTTTAATGTAGCCTGTTATAACACATACTTTAATGCAGCCTGTTATAACACATACTTTAATGCAGCCTGTTATAACACATACTTTAATGCAGCCTGTTATAACACATACTTTAATGTAGCCTGTTATAACACACACTTCAATGTAGCCTGTTATAACACATACTTTAATGCAGCCTGTTATAACACATACTTTAATGTAGCCTGTTATAACACATACTTTAATGTAGCCTGTTATAACACATACTTTAATGTAGCCTGTTATAACACACTTTAATGCAGCCTGTTATATAACACATCCTTTAATGTAGCCTGTTATGACACCTACTTTAATGTAGCCTGTTTTTACACCTACTTTAATCGAAATGATTTACCGTCTACATCAAAGTACAAATGTAAATAGCCTACATTGTTATAACCCCTAGAGTGCACTGTATTGAAATTATCGCATGTTTACATATTGAAATTGAAAATGTTCCACATCACCTTACAAGTATATAATCTATCATGGTACAAAATTCCCAGAATGTATAACATTAAAATTAATCGTATAATTACATCTAATAGTGCCTTCATTGCAGATCATTGCGATAATACAGTTGTCTGTTGGATCATTCAGCCAATACTCGATTACTTGGAGAATTTTTAAACTTTTCATTGTGTAGTTTAAAAGCATGATATATGTACATCGCAACGTCTCGTGTTTTCGTGACATCACGTCCATCAAACAGATACTTTACCTAGACGTACCTGGCCTTTTGAATGTGTTTTAAAATATATTTAGGCCTCAGATCATTGTAAAAACGACAGTGGATTATAAAGTGACTTTCGTCTTCATAGCTTGTACAGAAAGGACACATTTTCCCAGAGTTTTGTTTATTTCTACTACTGGCTTTGAGACCATTGTTCCTTAAACGGAAGCGAACATTAAAAAAATGTTAACACTATTCAGAAAGCCTTCACACGAGAGAGAGAGAGAGAGAGAGAGAGAGAGAGAGAGAGAGAGAGAGAGAGAGAGAGAGAGAGAGAGAGAGAGAGAGAGAAAGAGAGAGAGAGAGTGAGAGAGAGAGAGAGAGAGACAGACAGACAGACAGACAGACAGACAGACAGACAGACAGACAGACAGACAGACAGACAGACAGACAGACAGACAGACAGACAGACAGACAGACAGACACAAAGAGAGTTCAGACTTCATACTTTATCTTTATTTCGGCCGATGACCCTCAGTATGAAATTATACTTTTGAATTCATATAATGAACATGTTTAGGAAAAGCAATCAAATTGATAATGTATAGTGCTAGTTTGATAATGAGTATCATGCAAGCCGGAGTTAAAATACAGCTATTTTTCGCTGGTATGCATACTGAACAAGGTATGTTCACATTTTCGTGGTAGTTATATGAAGTAATGATGGAGGAATATTTATACAGTATCACAATATTACAGAGTCTGAGATTTCTGCAACCATTTGATTGCCTAGTTTGAAAACTACCCACGCGCACACACACACACACACACACACACACACACTCACACATACACACACATACACACGCGCACATACGTACACAAATTCACACACATACATATGGCGACGTCTCTAACTTTTCTGGTGTCATTACATTCAAGCAGTTTAGTCAGTTTCTAGGATCGCTTCCCGAGATATATATGTATGTATGTATATATGTATAATTATATGAGAGATGATTTATTTCTAACTCACCATAACAACTGCATACTGTTCTTTGTTCTCTACTGCATTCCTGAAGAATGGACAATATATATTTGGAGATTCACTATTCCTTTATCGTTTGTTTCAATTTAGATTGCAAGACCCAATTCTGAAGCAGATTAAGATATTTCTGAATTTTTAAATATACATATGTTACAGTCAAATCGGGAAATCAGGCATTCTCCGAGAATGCCTGAAAGTTTAGGCATTCACGGTAAATCCCTGGTTTGATCAGGCAATACCGGTAATGACTAAAAATTTTCAGGCGTTATCAGGAAATGACTAAAAACTACTTGTACAAATTTCCCGTTTTGCCTGACTGTTAGGCAAAACGGGTTGTTCTGACCTTGTCTGTTTTTACATATTCTGCCTTGCATGAATTTTTAGTGAGTTTCTCTTCCATGTGTGACCTGAGACCTTGTCTGTTTTTTCACAGCCTGCCTTGCATGAATTTATAGTGAGGGTTTTTTCGGGGGGGGGTTTTCCCCGGAGTTCGGAGTGATTAGAGTTTGTTTTTACATAGCTGGCCTTAATTTATTGTGTTGCGATCGACAAGAAGAAGAAGATTTATTGTGAGTTTCTCTTATGTGAGTCTCTCTAATTGTCTCTTTAACTTTTTTCCCCTTTTCGCTGAGTTTGGAGTGATTGGAGTTCACTTTCAGTATAATGCTAGTTCCATTGTGACGTTGCTCTCAATGTTCATTGTAGCAATGGAGGCAACAGAATCGGTGGAAGTCCGATTTAATCGGTTACTCTTTCAAAAGTACGCCAAAAATGAAAAACACTTGATACCAAAGTCAAAATATTTTCATATACTTGAAGACATGATGGAAAACAGAGACCCGCGGAATATCCTGGGGGTGATTCTTGACAGGAGTGAAAATGACAACTACACACTGGTGACCAAGCATGGGATTTTAAAAGGAGCCTACACCAGAAACGAGTTCTAACTGTGTCCACAAAAACTGTTGTCTTTGAGTGAAATGAACTGTGTTAAGCACGTAAGTCTTCGAGAGGCAGTCATCCTGGGCTCCCAAAGCGGAGGACAAGGATACGTCAAGTGCAACTGTTCGGGTGCAAAGAAATGCCAGAACATTCGGTGCAAATGCTTCAAGGCAAAACTGAAGTGCAACAGTCGGTGTCACCAATCCTTGACTTGTGGAAGCAGATGAACTGTTGACAGAAAGTTCTGTTTTAATGTACATTTTAGTTGTTAGAATTAATAAATTAAACTGATTTCATCATTATGTTCTTTAATTGAATGCCTTTAAATTAAGAGAGAGAGAGAGAGAGAGAGAGAGAGAGAGAGAGAGAGAGAGAGAGAGAGAGAGAGAGAGAGTACAAAAGAGGCGTGAAACCAATTACGACCCCAGCCATTCAAAGTTTTACAGTAGGCTTATGTGCTGAAATGCTTTGACTCTCACCAGAAACACAGATTGTGAGCGGTAGGCATTCTCCGATAATGCCTGACAGCCTACTTCAGTCAATCACCGATAATGCCTGAAAATTTTCAGTCATTACCGGAATTGCCTGATCAAACCAGGTATTTACCGTGAATGCCTAAACTTTCAGGCATTCTCGGAGAATGCCTGATTTCCCGATTTGACTGTAACATATATATGACAACAACAAACGACAAATCAATTCATTGTGCAGGCCATTGGCCCATTACAATCGGTAACATTGCATTACATAGCCAACAAGTATTTATGAGAGAGAGAGAGAGAGAGAGAGAGAGAGAGAGAGAGAGAGAAAGAGAGAGAGAGAGAGAAACAGAGAGAGAGAGACAGAGAGACAGAGAGAGACACATAGAGACAGAGAGAGAGACAGAGAGAAACAAAGAGAGTGACAGAGGGAGACACATAGAGACAGAGAGAGACAGAGAGAGGCAGAAACAAAGAGAGTGACAGATAAAACGAGAGAGAGAGAGCGAGCGAGCGAGAGAGAGAGAGAGACGGAGAGACGGAGAGAGAGAGAGAGAGAGAGAGAGAGA
>JAWQFJ010023317.1:0-7500 GCA_034096865.1 Theodoxus fluviatilis | reverse complement strand
TCAACCCCGGACTGACCAAACCTGGCGCATACTCCATGGTCTCACGAGACTGACGGATGCCAACTGTACAACAACTGTGTGTGCGTGTGAGTGAGTGCTGTGATGATAATCATAGGGCTTAATGCGCTGTGTGGCCTCAAATCCTTCAACAGTCTGAAGAAAAACCACATCCCAAATCTCTTTGAAGATCTGTGTCGTTGAATCCTGAAAAAAGATCCCGCTGTATTTGTTTCTGTACTTAGTCCCCTTGCATAACTCCCGCCCAATTGCGGCCCCCTGAATTCTGGATACAATGGCACCTCGAGGTTAACACTTGTCTTTGCAGGGCGTTCGTATAGCCGCTGGTCCGGAAGATAAGTCTTCTTGAAAGTCGCCCTAAATTATGGAAGTGCGTCTGTCTGCCGTGACTGAAAGGCCCCGCACAGAAGTGACAACTGTCTGTGGCTCTTTCAACAGATGAACAACAAAGCTAATCTCTCTGTGTGATGCGAATCTTCAGTTTATTTTTCATGTGGTTATGCATCTCTCTCTGCGGGAAGTATCTGCCGCTCCATGGATTTGACGTCAATGAGCGCACAATCAGTGTCACCGGATACGACGAGCGTTGCAAAGAAGGAGGAGGAGGAGGAGGAGGAGGAGGAGGAGGAGGAGGAGGAGGAGGAGGAGGAGGAGGAGGAGGAGGAGGAGGAGGAGGAGGAGGAGGAGGAGGAGGGCGGAGGAGGAGGAGGAGGGAGGAGGAGGAGGAGGAGGAGGAGGAGGAGGAGGAGAGGAGGAGGAGGAGGAGAGAAGAGGAAGGAGGAGGAGGAGGGGAGGAGGAGGAGGGAGGAGGAGGGGAAGAGGAGGAAAGGAGGAGGAGGAGGAGGAGGAGAGGAGGGAGGAGGAGGAAAGGAGGAGGATAGGAAGAGGAGGAGGAAGAAGGAGGAGGAGGAGGAAGAGGGGAGGAGGAGGAGGAGGGAGGAGGGAGGAGGGGAGGGGGAGGAGGAGGAGGAGGAGGAAGAAAAGGAGGAAAAGGAGGAGGAGGAATAAAGAAGAGGAGAAAAAGAGAAGGAGGAGGAGGAGGATGAGGAGGAGGAGGAGGAGAGAGAGGATGAGGAGGAGAGGAGGAGGAGGAGGAGGGAGGAGGAGGACGAGAGGGAGGGGAGGAGAGGAAGAGGAAGAGGAAGGCGGAGGAGGGGGGATGGGAAGTGGTAGGGGAGGGGGAGGTGAGGCGGAGGGGGAGGGGATGGAGCGGGGAGGCGGGTGTAGAGGGGGGGTACCAGGGGGGGATTCGAAGCCTGTTAACCATTCTGACGGAGGACGGCAAGCTAGGATCTGGAGGACGTGGAGCGAGATGATTTGGCTAAAGGAAAAATGGCGAAGGATGGGGAACAAAACAAAATCATAAAAGCCAACAAGGAGAAGGTGGTGGACCTTAGGCGCGGGCTCTGTCATGGTAGGGGGGGGGGGGGGGGGGGGGGGGGGGGGGGTGGTGGGTGGGGGGAAAGGGGGTGGGGGGGGGGGGGGTGTGGGGGGAGTGGGGGGAGGGGGGGGTGGGGAGGAGGGGGGGGGGTGGGGAGGGGGGGGGGGGGTGGGGGAGGGGGGGGGAGGGTGGAAGTGGGGGGGGGGGGGGGGGGGGGGGGGGGGGGGGGGGTGGGTGGGGGGGGAGGAGGGGGGGGGGGGGGGGGGGGGGGGGGGGGGGGGGGGGGGGGGGGGGGGGGGGGGGGGGGGGGGGGGGGGGGGTGTTGGGGGGGGGGGGGGGGGGGGGGGGGGGGGGGGGGTGGGGGGGGGGGGGGGGGGGGGGGGGGGGGGGGGGGGGGGGGGGGGGGGGGGGGGGGGGGGGGAGGGGGGGTGTGGGGGGGGAGGGGGGGGGTGGTGGGGTGGGGGGGTGTGGGGGGGGGGGGGGGGGGGGGGGGGTGGTGGGGGGGGGGGGGGGGGGGGGGGGGGGGGGGGGGGGGGGGGGGGGGGGGGGGGGGGGGGGGGGGGGGGTGGGGGGGGGGGGGGGGGGGGGGTGGGGGGGGGGGGTTTTTTGTGTGGAGGTTGGGTGTTTATGGTGTGTTTTTGTGCTTTCTGGTGTTTAATTTGTGGTTCTTGGGGGGGCTGGTGTTTTGGACTCTTGTGTCCGACCGTGAACACTTACGTCAGTTGTAAGAAAACGGCGAATACAGTAAGGGCGGAGAAGGGAAGAAGCAGGGAGGAAAGGGGGGGGGGGGGAGAAGGTAAGGTGGGGATCGGGGAGGGATAACGGGAACGGAAAGGAAGAGAAAAAAGAGGGAGAAGTACTTGTTTCTTTCTTTTGTGGGTCTTTGTTTCCAATTGGCATGTGGGTGAAGTGGTGCAGCAAGACAGAGGAAAAGGGGGGGAGAGGGGGGGAGGGAATGGACACGGTCGTGTGTGCACGGAGGGTGTGTGGTGTGATTGTGCGGGGTGGGGGGGGGGGTGCACGGTGGAGAGGAAGGGGGTGTTAGTAGGTCGGTCTGATAGTCGAGACAAGAGGAAAGAGGGGGCAATCGTGGGCAAGTGAAAGGCAAATAACACAATCGGAAAGTGATGAGCATGTTAGAATGAGTGAACTGGGTCTTGAAAATGGGACAGCAGTGGGGGGGGGGGTGGGTGGCTGCGGACAAAATGGGTAAAAACTTGACCAAACGTTAAGAGTTTTGCGGGGAGGATGTAGGAGTAGGCTGGCTGTGCTGCAATGAGAGCAAATGACAAGTCGGATGTAGGAGGGACGGGAGTAGAAGGGGAGGGGGGATGAGGGGGGGGGGAGGGGCTTTCAGCCATTCATAACATCAGAAGTGGGAGACCAACCGGGGCACCCATTCTGTTTATTTTTTTTTTTTAGTTAATTTTTTTTTTTCCTTTATTTTTTTTTTTATTTAAACGTAAGTAGATAAGTACAAATCGCGCCGTGTGGTCGTGAATAGCGACGCGCGGTCTTTCCCGAAAAACCCAGAGACACTTTCCACCGCCACTATTAACAAAGAACAGGGTGAGAGGAAGAGGGATTTGGCCTCGACAGGGGGCAAGATCGTAGGAGTTAGCTGGTGGGCGAGCTGATGATCACACAGGTGCATGCAGTCAGATCCCCCGGACAGCCCCTATAGTGTACGGAGCGGGGACGGAGGCTCACGGAGGGCACCCGCCGGCGCGGACGAGGGCGCGGGTGCGGGGGAGCCGGGAGAGAGAGGAGCGGCCCTCGAAGTGGCGGCACAGGGCGACCCGGATGACCAGGGGGAGAGGGACGGTGGGCGCGAAGAATTCGGGGAGCCCGGGGGATAGGCTCACTGTAAACGACGGGGAGCGGAAGGGCGGCCGGGTTCCAGGAGAGGGTGGTCGGCCTGGTGCTTGTTCTGGCTGACCCTGATGGGTGGGCGGAATGCAGGGCAGGTCAGATTGGACGTCCCGAACTCACGTGTGTTCCCACAGGGCACTGGGATGAGTGGAATGGACCCGAGGGAGCCACTGGGCTGTCTTGAATCGAATAAATAAGCTTTGTCATGTAACAGACTGGAGGGAGGGCCAGTAACATCATGAGGGTTAATGAATAAGGGGCTGGAGGTGAAGGGGGCGGGATGGGAACTGTTTGTCCATGGGGATTCCTTTTTCACCACCCCCCTAACCCGCCGTCCATCCGCCGCCACTTGTCTTTCATATCCTACACTTCATGGGCATAGACACAAACAGCACCAAAAAAGAATCGAATGAATAAAATGATCGTGGCATTTGAAACAACCTATCATTGTCTTCCCAACATTAGGCAGGCAGATCTGTGCCCCCAACCAGATTGTCTGTGTTGTCTTGTTAATGGACGCGGTTTTTCGTTCCATACGATAGTTGGTCTGGATTGTCTCTTCTCGAGATGAATTAAAAAGTGTTCAATATTCAACAAATAACAAAGATAAAGCAAAAAAAAAGAAAACTACAGCGGATTCATGAAAATATTCTGACAGTTTCTCCATCCCGCAACCGCGCCCGGAACAGAAAGGTGTGAGGGAGCAAGGAAAAAGGGAGTGAGGAGGGAGGGCGAACAAAAGTAAGGGGGAAGGTGGGGGGGGGGGGGGGGGTGGGGGCGAGTCAGGAAGCGGGGGAGGGTATCGCGAGTAGTCACTGACTGACAAGACGACAAAGGTCTAGGCACAAGCACTGACCAACAGGGTTGTAAAATTAAAAAAAAAAAAAACAAAAAAAAAAAAGAAACAAAAAAAAATAAAGCGAATAAATAAAAAAACAAAAAGAATAATTAAAGAAAAAAATCTCACGAAAAATAAATCTAATCTAGAATAAAAAAAAAAAAAAATAAGAAAGAATATCCGTACTCAAAAATTTAAAAAGAGGCCCAAAAATCGTTTTAAACACGAGCAAAAAGAACAAAAGTATATTCTATGAAATGATTAAAAATTTTTTTTTTTTTTTTTTTTAGTTTCCTTTATTATTTTCACGGGCAAAGAGAACACGTTGCACTGCTCCGCAACGACTACATCCCGCAAAGCTAAGTCTGCGCCGCTTATAGCCCAAGCGGGAGGTACTATAGCGAGAACACCGCCGGTGGAGGCGAATAAGTGGAATGAAAGATATGAAGTGACGCAACTCTCGACAACGAGATTAAGCGCAATCTCGATTACGTGTCAGTGGGTGGATTTTCACCCCCAGTACTCCCCTCTCGATTGCCACTTGAGCCTGTACATCGGGGTGGGTCGCCCCAACAGAGCCCAGATCCACAAACCCCGCCCCGACCACCCAATAAACCCCACTAATTCGCACCTGCACCTATCAGTACTGGGGCTCACCTAAAGCACGTTCGGACAGGACCCGGCGGCCAACCATTCCTAGAGCCAGGCGTCACCTAAGGTAATCCCCGTGCCCCACCGTCCATTGCGGCCCTCGAGCCGCAACCAAATCCACCACTACCCCGGTCAAACGGCGGACCGACCCACCCCGGCGCGATCGAACAGGCCCCCCCTCCGCCCGCGTGACAGGGGCGGCGCATCTAAAACCCACTGACCCCACCCCACCCCACGGTACGCACGAGACCGCTACCCGGGCCAAGCCTCGGGTGGATAGGGCCCGAGTCGCAACGCACGCCACGACCCGGCTCAGCAGGAAGATCACGACAACAGCGACGGCAACCGTCCCCAAACAAATGAATCCTACCCGGAGAATACTAAGGACCGCCGTTCAAGCACCGGCCCCCGAGCAAGGTTCAACCCGGTTATGTAGAAACAACCGCCCGCCACCAAAGTCACGAACCGACGCTCGCCCATGGTACACGTTGCCACCTACCAACGCCCCCCTCCCACGCGCCCGCCCCCCCCCAAACGCATATGGCAAATACCGCCCGGAACTGGCATACCACAGAGTGCCCGAGCCCCGCACTAACAGCCACCGAATACCCCACCCATCCTGACCCAGAGAAGAGAAATCACGCACCTAGCACATACACCCCGCGCACCCGCGTATCCCGGTTATACCCGAGACAGGCCCTAGCTATCCAGGCGTTCGACAGCCGCTGCCCAACCCCGTCGCCCAAAACCTCAATCACCCCCCGCCTAACTCACCCTCAGGCCGCCGACCCCTCCCGGCTCCCCAGATCCCGAAATCACCGGCTCCTCAAACGCCCTGATAGCGCGGGAAGGCTTTGACGCTAGTACAACCTCTGAGTACCCCCCCCACGTTTGGCGCGCCATGCTATCTTCTCCCCCACCAGGCCGATCCGACGACTGGTACTGACCCCCTCCGCCCCTCAAAATCCCCATTCCCCAGACCATCCGCTTCCTATCCGTTGTGATCACCATCTTAAACACTGTACCTTCACAAACCAGACGCAACGAACGAAATGTCGGCCACAACGGCCCCCGACCCCCAGCGGGCAAAGCCCAGGGCCCTATGCCACCCTCCATCCGCAACTGCCCCTACAGACCAGCAGCCCCCCACACATCCTGCCCCCGCTAGAGAGCTAATACCCGCCCACTCCACCCGAGCCGCCCCCACAGCAGCGTAAAATTCCCCGGAACAAGCGAACTGTGCAGAAGGAACCAAATCAGCTCACAGGATAAGCTCGGTGACGCGTCGCCCCCACGGACCCACAGCGCCTCCATACCGTCGGCCCCCCGACCCCCGTCCCATCACCCAACCCTAAAGAAAAACTCAGCTGCGTCTCTGAGTATAAATGCCGCGCACACCCCCACACAGGACCAGTCCACACAAGGAACCCTAGCCAAGGCACGACGCCTTACAGCATATCCCACACCCGGGACAGGAACAAACCCAACGCCCGCAATCTCTCATAACTCACCCCCCGCAGCGTGCCAACCTACTACGGTTTAACCGCCAATTGAATCAGCTTCCAGCTCTCCCCGGTCGACCTAATTCGCTCCCCCCCGGTGAAAGTGACACACAACCCTCGCCCTTTTACTTTTTTCCTCTAACAATGCCTATATTCATTATTGGCGGGTACTTCTAACCCCCGGGACGCACTGTCGCCGCCTTAACGACGTGCCCCAGCCGCCTCACCTAAAACTCACATTTACTTCCTTCACACCGGGACTAGACATAATCCCCCGCCTGCCCTCAAACCTTACCCCGCGCGACGCCTAATCAGGGCATCACCAAGTTTCCCCCGCGTGACGGTCCAACCCCGTTCCCCAACTTATCCGGCACGACCAACCAGCTGGCCTCATGCATCCAACGCCCACCTCCACGCTCTCACCCCCATGTACAGTCCCCCGTACACCAGCGACATCTGCCCCCGCAGGGAATCCCAAAACCACGCCCTGAACCCGCCCCCCCTGCCCCGACGGCAAAAGACTCCCCCCCCCCAAATCTAGGAGACCGAATCCCCCGATCCATGGATCGATCCTCCGCGCTGCTGCCAAGTATGTTGCCGTTCGAACCCCCAACGTCCGAGGCCCAACACCCAGCGTTAGCCCTTCCCCGTGCACTCCACGCGGATATGTTCAGAAACATGACAAAATGAAAAATAAAAGACGAAAACATACTCTGGAAGGAGGGTTAACAAGGTAGCAAACCCCGACTCTTATCTTTCGACTACCTCACTCACGTACTCAAGCCTAAACATAAAGACAGACCTAATAAAATAAAAAAGTTAAAAAGCGACTCCTTCAATTTTAATCCAGTCTGTAGGTGATGTGCTCTAAAAAAGTTGGTCTCAACAAAGTCGCCTCGATTTATTGGCAGACAACGGGCCTATTCCCTTACCTAATGCTGGCCTGTCCCTAAAATATTCTCACATGAGACAAAATAACTTCCAAAAAAAAATTAAAGAGTGGGGGAGGGGGCAACATTTTGCTGCAGATCGGCTTTCTCGCCGTCTGGGGCATACATTGCGCGAGATAAACAGATTCATCCTGATAGAAGGCTCAAAAAAAAGGGGGAAAGGGGGGGGGGGGGGGGGTGGGTGGGCAGGAATTCATCACCTCCACTACCTCGTCCTTCCGCTCTCGTCCTACTGGTTGCCCATTAAAGTGCTGAGATAGGTTCCAATACAAAAAGATTGCCCTGTCT
>JAWQFJ010023316.1:10000-12693 GCA_034096865.1 Theodoxus fluviatilis | reverse complement strand
GTTCGTTCGTTCTCTCTCTCTCTCTCTCTCTCTCTGAGTGTCCCTCTCTGTCTCTCTCTCTCTCTCTCTCTCTCTCTGTCCCTCTCTGTCTCTCTCTCTGTCCCTCTCTCTGTGTCCCTCTCTGTCTGTCTGTCTGTCTGTCTGTCAGTCTCTCTCTCTCTCTCTCTCTCTCTCTCTCTCTCTCTCTCTCTCTCTCTCTCTCTCTCACTTCCGGCTTGCTCTCTGAGCGGGACGTGTCCTCGTCGTTACTCCGTAAGTTTGCCGGATAATCAGAACTGCGTGGAAAATGCCACTATCTGGACTACCAGGTGTTGTGGAAGCCGATCTTCCCACGCTGCTCAACTAGGAGGAGTTAATATCATGGAAGGTTGTTGCCAAGAGAGAAATGACTACGGTTGTGGTACTTCGCTTCGCACCTCGTGAGGGCCGGCCATTTGGGGTCGGCTCTCTATTGCGGGAGCTATTGCGGGAGGCCGCTATTGCCGGATATTTTTTGGTCAAAAGTTCTTAAGGCCATTTTGATTCTTTTGTCCTTTTTACTTAAAAATTTCCCCGTTTTTTTTTTCAAAAAATGTTTCCCAAAATTTCTTGATCAGGTTTTGCCGATAGCGCTCAGCCTAGGCCGCACCCGCCACCCCGCCTGACTGACTTAGCCTGCCCGGGGAGTTTCACCTAAACCCGGACGCATTACTTTTTGTCACGTTTGTGTCCAACATCAGCGTCGGGCCCTGGAGTTAGGGCGTAGGGACCACCCGTTGAGAGTAAAACGTGGGATGGAGTTAGAATATAAACCTTCACCCGTTTGAAGCAAAACAATTTAGAAGAAAATAACAAAAATGTTATGGTTTTTAGGCGTTTTAGGACAAAAGAATCAAAATGGCCTTAAGAACTTTTGACCAAAGAAAATCCCGCAATGGCGGCCCCTCCCCGGCCATTTTCCCTCCCCCACGCAACTGGCTGCTGGAGACGGAAACCACCGGCACAGGTACGGCGAGACCAACAGCGACGCCAGGAGTACATCAGCAGGCTTGGTGAGCAAACCTCCCCGTTTAAATACCCCTCTTCTGCTCGTTGTCAACTTAATGGCGAGGGAATATTTTCGAACATTTCGAAGCCCAGTGTAGCCATTGTACAAGATTTGCCTGCTCCCCGGGAAAAGCGTGACTCGCGTGCAGACGTGAACGAGGGCATGTAGCATGGAAAATCGTGTCCCGTGGAAAATCGTGACCGGAAGTCATCGCAGAGTTATCTGCTCGGCTCTCTCTTTATGCGATTTACCGCTCCTGCACCTGTTCTTCGCATGGAATATATTCCGACAAACGACGCATTAGTTGCTTGACGAGGTTTTGGTGCATTTGTGTAGTTTAACAAATGATGTAGCGTTCAAAAAAGTTTTCCCCGTGCAAAGCCGTCTCCCCTGCCGGAAATAATATGGGAGTCACCTCCCTGTAGTCTATTTGTAGTCTGGTTTTATAAAACGCGACCGTTGACTGACTTGGCACGCCCGGGGAGTTATGCTAAGATCCGGCCGCGTTAATATATCTGCGTTTTGTGACAAACGTCTTGCTCGGCGGTACTGTACTCCATGCACCTTAACGGTGCGCGTGATTCGGGTGTAATCTTAAGCTAAACGACGTTCCGAATGTTTCCGACTTCGACCATTTCAGCAGCGCCAATAAACCTCTGAACCAGTGTGCACTGTTGTAGATGACTGCCGTATTATGAGGTCAAAAATATAATTCAGAGAATCCTTTGAGAAAGAATTGCAGGATCTGTTTCAACGGCTCAGAGAGGAAGATGGGGATGCCATGACTGTCGATGACAACGTGAATCCGATCTTGTCAGAAAAGTCGTCTGAAAAAACGAACGGTGTTGACATCGAGCACAGCGTGTCACGGTATCTTGCAACTGTTACAAGCCCAACCTCGCAGAGTCTAGGGGTATAATGATGATGAGTTGTGTAATTACTTTATACTTGAGGCTTGACTTGTAGACACAAACTATCTGACATGCTTCATTCACTTTTCTCTCACAACCAAGGAGAAAATAAGCGAGATTTAGCTAATAAAAACTTTAATGAATAAAGCATTTCAATCATGCAAGACATGCATAAAAAGAAAGTTATTATTTGGTTTCAATTGTGAATATTTAGAATTACTAGGCCAGCCGTATGAAAAGGAAAATTGAAATGAATGTTCTCAGTTCTCAGTCAATTGGTCAATGTGAAGAAAGGTCAATGCTCACCAAAATCCAACGATGAAACAAAAGTCAGGTCTTTTCCTAACCTGTTTTCGCTAAACACGTAAAGGTGGAGGGAGTCTTTCGTCTTTGGAGCAGTTCACAGCATCTTCAGGCAGGCACCTCTGAGACGGTCGGCAGAACTTGTCTCGTCTCAGCAGGGACTTCGGAAACATGTGTGTGGCTTGGATGTCAAAGCAGAAGCGATGATTCTAATGCTTCACTGTCTTATATTTAGCCTGCACTTCCTGCTCTGCTACTCTCTAAGCACGCATCTCTGTGGCCTCTCTCTCCCCCCCCCCCCCCCTCCTTCTGGTGACTCCCTAGCTTGGAACGTTGTCTGGGAAAGAGGACCCCTCCCCCCACCCGTCCGGCACCGGAAACTGGTTAGCGCCAGGGCGTTATCTTATCACCAAACCTATGTGATGACGGAGACTTCCCTCCGAAAGCGGATG
>JAWQFJ010023316.1:0-5000 GCA_034096865.1 Theodoxus fluviatilis | reverse complement strand
AGTGAGAGAAAGAACCACAGTTGCGTCCGCATATCCATCCTGATGAGCTGTTTGGTCTTCAGCCTCGATGCCTAATTGCCTTTTAGAGGGGGACAAGAATCCCTACATCTTTTGGTTTCAGATGTTTCTCACGCGCCGTACTTTGAGTCGCGTCAAAGCAATCACGGCACTTTCACGCTCAAAGGTAATGGCTCTTTGGAAAAGTATTGGAGCTCTTGCATTGGGTGTCTGTTTTATCTCTTCTACCTCGCCGTCACGTGGGGGCTGTTCGATAGACTAGGGTCGATTTGAATCGTCAGAGATTTGTGTCTGTTGTCAGTTGTAAAGAAAGGTGAGGACGTGTGACTTGTTTGGTTCAGTTGTTGTTGTTGTTGTTGTTGCGTACCTGGGCTAAACACTCTCAGGATCACCCAAGTGGGAGAGATGATTGCGTGTGTGACTGTTTTTGAACACCCCGTGTGACGTTTCTCCTCTCTTGTGTTTATTAAAACACCGGCTCGGCGCTATGCGCTTGTGTCTAGGGGATTTACTTGGGGAGGAGGAACGCACAATTAAAAATAATAAATCAAAATCTCTGTCATGCACATGCAAAGGAACAGGAGGACAACAGGATTGCCAATTAAAGAAAATGATTTAATATTCAAGAAAAACCATGACTAAGAAATCGCCCCTTTGTGGCTTTCAAGCATCTAATAATTGTTCAATGTTTCTAGGGATACAAGAGTTCAACAGTTCAGTTCTTTAGATTCAGAGTCAGTTCAAAATACGTATTCACTGTACCTTAGTAATTCCAGCGATGAAGGTCATAACTAAGCTTGAGGACTCACAGCCCATCTAATCACACGTTCTCGACCGAGAACAAAGGCCATCAATCACTGCTCCTATGCGCTCTCGGGCAAAGGGCGGACACAACAACAACACAGCACCACAGATGAATCCTTGGGGTGGGCTGCCTCACTCTGGCTCTCCCAGAGCAGACGAACGTTTCAGAGGGTCAAGCTTGCAGGCAGGCCGTCGCTCCAGCAACAGGCTGGAGGGGAAAGGGGGAGAGCTAAGTTTAGCAGACGATGTCTTAATTGGCGGTGTCCAGCAGCGATGACAAGAGGCTTCGCTCCAGGGAGGCGAACTTTTCAGTGACTGGATTTCACAGTGGGAATTACTCCCCTCGTTGACAACTCATGGGGATATATACGTCAGGCCAAACGTACTTAGCTTGGGCGACAAGGATGGGGCATCAGTACCAATCGTCTTTTACGTGCCTTGGGATTAACACGGAGCAGCTTCGTTGGGCAGTGCGTCCGTTCCAGCACCCTGTCCCTCCGCTAACTAAGGATTTGGCGGCGTGCAATTGGTTTTATAAAAACATGGAATTATTTCTACGCATGCGTGGAACTCTTGGACAGAGGGCTGAGCTTGCAGAAAAACAAGTCAAGGACACAGGTCACTCCTATCTCGCAGGAAGTGCTGGGTATATACAAAAACAGGGGCCATGTGCTGCCCCAGAAAAACAGCTAAAGCAGTCAAGGACACGCCAGGACTGAAACACACCCAATTGAGTCAAGGTCACCAAGATTCTCTGAGACTCTAAAATTCGACAGGGGCAGTTTTTCTCAGTTAGGAAAACGTTAAAGGCTTCAGTCTTAATTAACGCTTAAATCATCAAAACAATAAAGAGGGTGAAAAAGTATGAATCCGTCACACTCCCTCCCCCTTCAAAGTGAAATTTTCTTACTGAGTTTAACAAGAAAATTTCAAAAACATAGACTCAGATGATAAGAACTATTCATAACTCTTTTCATGTGACAGCACATCAGATAGTCACGTTATCACTTCCTAGAACATATGCAACTCCAACAAAAGATTTGGGAGAGGCAAGTCTCCACTCAAAAGTAAAGTTTTAGCACTTTGTCGTGCCTCAGTCAGTTGACACATGAAAGAAAACGTCTGGGGCTGTCAACTCCTCATCAGCATTACAAATATTTCACAACAGAGACAAACCACTCTTCATGTCACAGCAAGACTAAAAACGAGGGATACAATCTCATCATCGACATTGTTGCTGCAAAACTTCAGTGCAGTCTACCAGTCCAGCCGGACTCTAAACCCAATTCGCTTTCAGCAAAGCCACTCAACATAAAACATCTCAAAATTCTGATAAACAGTTCACCACAAATTATCATCAGTGTTAGGCATCTCACCTACACCACTCTTAATTAATCAGGCTTCACACCCTTGATGAGGCTTCTCACCTTCATCATTAATTAAGCAGGCTTCACACCTGTCATCACTACAAGGCTTCTCACCTTTGATGAGGCTTCTCACCTTCATCATTAATTAAGCAGGCTTCACACCTGTCATCTTCACAAGGCTTCTCACCTTTGATGAGGCTTCTCACCTTCATCATTAATTAAGCAGGCTTCACACCTGTCATCTTCACAAGGCTTCTCACCTTTGATGAGGCTTCTCACCTTCATCATTAATTAAGCAGGCTTCACACCTGTCATCTTCACAAGGCTTCTCACCTTTGATGAGGCTTCTCACCTTCATCATTAATTAAGCAGGCTTCACACCTGTCATCAACACAAATAAGGTTTCACACCTTAGTCAACACAGATAAGGATTCACACCTTAAACAACACAAATAAGGTCTCACACCTTAATCAACACAAATAAGGTCTCACACCTTAATCAACACAGGTAGGGCTTTACACCTGCTCCCCTCTAGGTCGGAACTCCTCCTCTTCTCTCTCTTCCCTCCTTCTCTCTCTCTCTCTCCTGCCTCAATTTGGCTTGTTCGAAAACCAAGCTCTCCCACTTCTTCACCTTTCTTTCCATCTCTCTTCTCATAGCCTCTTTAGCCCTTTCTCTCTCTTCCCCATCCTTCTCCATCTGCTGTCTCTCCCTCTCTCTCTTCTCCTCCCACTTCACCTCCATTTCTCGTTTTTCCCTCTTCCACTTCCCCCTTGCTATCCTCACTAACTCCGCTCTTCTGAACTTGCACAAAATCCCTTGCCAAAATCTTTAGTAGAACCCTCGCCTGCACTCAACCCAAACTTCTCTATCAAAACTCCAAACCTGCTCTATCTATTGAATCAATCTCAGACTCAATCTTCAACACTGCTCTGTAATCCATTGTGAAAATTCCGCGATCTTCACAAACGCTAAGAAATCAGCAAACATCAAAACATCACAAACCACTTGATCTCTAGCAAGCCCAGACAAGAATGCCAAAACAGGGTTACTCAAAAAAGGGTGATAAATCACAATGGCAATGGTTATCCAACACAATTATTCATGCCCTACAAAACTCTGAACAATGCAATTGCTTCCACATCTTGGACGAAGCCCCCATGCTGTGACGTTTCTCCTCTCTTGTGTTTATTAAAACACCGGCTCGGCGCTATGCGCTTGTGTCTAGGGGATTTACTTGGGGAGGAGGAACGCACAATTAAAAATAATAAATCAAAATCTCTGTCATGCACATGCAAAGGAACAGGAGGACAACAGGATTGCCAATTAAAGAAAATGATTTAATATTCAAGAAAACCCATGACTAAGAAATCGCCCCTTTGTGGCTTTCAAGCATCTAATAATTGTTCAATGTTTCTAGGGATACAAGAGTTCAACAGTTCAGTTCTTTAGATTCAGAGTCAGTTCAAAATACGTATTCACTGTACCTTAGTAATTCCAGCGATGAAGGTCATAACTAAGCTTGAGGACTCACAGCCCATCTAATCACACGTTCTCGACCAAGAACAAAGGCCATCAATCACTGCTCCTATGCGCTCTCGGGCAAAGGGCGGACACAACAACAACACAGCACCACAGATGAATCCTTGGGGTGGGCTGCCTCACTCTGGCTCTCCCAGAGCAGACGAACGTTTCAGAGGGTCAAGCTTGCAGGCAGGCCGTCGCTCCAGCAACAGGCTGGAGGGGAAAGGGGGAGAGCTAAGTTTAGCAGACGATGTCTTAATTGGCGGTGTCCAGCAGCGATGACAAGAGGCTTCGCTCCAGGGAGGCGAACTTTTCAGTGACTGGATTTCACAGTGGGAATTACTCCCCTCGTTGACAACTCATGGGGATATATACGTCAGGCCAAACGTACTTAGCTTGGGCGACAAGGATGGGGCATCAGTACCAATCGTCTTTTACGTGCCTTGGGATTAACACGGAGCAGCTTCGTTGGGCAGTGCGTCCGTTCCAGCACCCTGTCCCTCCGCTAACTAAGGATTTGGCGGTGTGCAATTGGTTTTATAAAAACATGGAATTATTTCTACGCATGCATGGAACTCTTGGACAGAGGGCTGAGCTTGCAGAAAAACAAGTCAAGGACACAGGTCACTCCTATCTCGCAGGAAGTGCTGGGTATATACAAAAACAGGGGCCATGTGCTGCCCCAGAAAAACAGCTAAAGCAGTCAAGGACACGCCAGGACTGAAACACACCCAATTGAGTCAAGGTCACCAAGATTCTCTGAGACTCTAAAATTCGACAGGGGCAGTTTTTCTCAGTTAGGAAAACGTTAAAGGCTTCAGTCTTAATTAACGCTTAAATCATCAAAACAATAAAGAGGGTGAAAAAGTATGAATCCGTCACACCCCGCCATATAGGCAGTCAATATGGCGGGGTGTTCAAAGAGAGAGAAAGAGAGAGGGAGAGAGAGAGATAGAGAGAGAGAGAGACAGAGAGACAGAGAGACAGAGAGAGGAGGGAGAGAGGGAGGGATGGAGGGAGAGAGAGAGAGAGAGAGAGAGAGAGAGAGAGAGAGAGAGAGAGAGAGAGAGAGAGAGAGAGATTTGGTTTGGTTTGGTTTGGTTTGGTTTGGTTTGGTTTGGTTTGGTTTGGTTCGGTTCGGTTTGGTTCGGTTTGGTTTGGTTTGGTTTGGTTTGGTTTGGTTTGGTTTGGTTTGGTTTGGTTTGGTTGGGTTGGGTTGGGTTGGGTTGGGTTTGGTTTTGGTTTGGTTTGATTTGATTTGATTTGTTTATTAATAAGCCGAAAGC
>JAWQFJ010023315.1:20000-36429 GCA_034096865.1 Theodoxus fluviatilis | reverse complement strand
TTTTTTTTCTCCAAAAAATGTTATTACCTTCCTTTCGATAACATATTTCTCTTACATAGGAATTGCTCATCTTTCCTTAGAAAGTTAGAGGCTCAAAGTCAAATATTAAATAAAAATCAAATTAAAAAAAAAACTTTTATTTCTATAAAAAAATGTTATTACCTTCCTTTTGAGAACATATTTCTCTTACATAGGAATTGCTCATCTTTCCTTAGAGGCTCAAATAATGGGCACAAAAAATATTGAAATACAGAGTAGCTAAGTATCTCTGAAAAGATGCAGTCCCTCAATCTTCAATTCCCTTCCCAAACCATTATAATGACATCTTTTCTAGACTACAGCCACAATCTAAAGCCCATGCAAGTGAAGAGTTAACTCCCCCTTGACCACACACGCCGCCTTATTATAAAAAACACAGTACCTCACGAGGGAAGATCATAGAGGACAAAATCAAAATGAAAAAGAGACAAATTGAATAAAAACACTTTGATTGTGAAGAAGAGTTTGATTTCTTTGGCAGTGGTGGGCTTCCACACTCAGTCCTCACGACACTCTTCCGCTTGCTTTAGAACAGCATACAATTACAAGTTCCTTGGCTCCGCAACATGTTGGGAAAATGAATAATCTAGAAATAATTCAAGAAAATTAGAGGCTGATGCGCTGACAAGCAGGTCGTAATTCACGCCCACTTCCTCCTCAAACTTCTCTAGTGTGATCTGAGTCAGATTGCGGGTCCATTTCATCGGAGATGATTGCTGTCGACCTAGCTAGTCAGAATCTCTGGATCTAGGTCACTCTCAATGTCCGATACCAGGTCAAACAGCGGTAATTCGACACTCTGAGTTGCTATCTTCGCAAAAAACATGCGATGGGCCTGACGGGGGTTCGTCCGACATTGCAATGTTTCCAATATTCAGAAAAATTCACTCGATTGCCAATCCATATGGCAGATGCTAGCAAATTTACTTCTCGCAAGATTACCTTTACCATGGTAAACATGGCAGCACCTGGTGTAAATATGGGGTCATGTGGGATGTAGCAGGACTTCCACGGGAGAGAAAAGCCATTTTTTGCTGGACGCACTGGGACGTCCAGTGGTAAGAGTGTTATGTATTTGTTAAAAAGCGTTTATACTTTCAGAGAAAGATGAATGTGTATTTATGTTCAGATGAATCTACTGAATACACGACATTTCTACGCACATTCGCACACAAACCTGCACAGTCTCAATCTGGCCTCCTTAAAAAATGTAATTAAAAAATGCTTAACTACCTACTCTATTTTTGGGAGTGGCCATGTTAATGTTACCACAATGTTGTGTGTGTGTGTGTGTGTGTGTGTGTGTGTGTGTGTGTGTGTGTGTGTGTTTGCCTAAGAATTCCTATCTGTCATATTCTCTCTACATGTTGAGCAATGCATGGTTAAAATTCTGGAGTGTGCACCAGATTTACAAGCAGAAATCACCATGGCTGACAAACTTGACAAGCAAGGCTTTTAAGGTGCAGTTTAAATGGATGATAACGTACTTCAACAATACTGTGCCTGCTATGTTAGAGTGTGCAGGACAATTGAAGAAAGTAAAGTATTTCTACTTCTGGCTAAACTAAACTTTCCCACACGCACAATTAAAACCAGTCTCAGTCTCAGCTCTGCAAAAAGTTCTCTCAATGCCACAGTATCACCCATACCAGCATTTCCTCACTACTTTTAACTCCCTCCTTCCTCCACTCACATGCTCAATTACTCTCATGACACTCCCTCCCTACCCCACACACCCCTCAGGAGAGAAGAGGGATACCCACCCAGTTGGAAATGAGTGTGCCCCCCTGGAAGGGGGCGGGGGCCAGGATGGTGGGGGGTATGCCAGCCTGGGGACCACTGGCAGGGGTGCAGCTGCGGCAGTTGTGCAGGTAGTTGAACAGCCCTTGCACATGGCAGCCCTCCACCAGCACCAGCGACTCGGGGCGGCGGTCCACTTGCTTGAAGCCCTCTCGCTGCCTGCCCTGGTCAAGGAAGCTTCTGAAGACTAGAGAAGACTCCGAGAGCGCAAACCTCCGCCAAGGAAGCAAACGTTTCTCTCCCAGGCAGGATGTTCGGCTAGCCAGGCTTTATGTTAGGAAGTGTGGTTCATCTTAGTGGCTGAAAGTGATCTCTGAGTGCAGAATGCATATGCTGGCATCATCAATAGTTTGGATGTCATTAACTTCGCGATGCACGATAACATGTCTCCATATGGTTGTACTTCCATAACGAGATAACAGACAGCATCCAAAATTTAATGGATTGTTCCCTGGGTGAAGCCCTGACCTTGCACCAAAGTTCCCCAGAATCCCTTGTGAACTTTTTGAGTTAAGGCTGGAACAGCAAGGATACAGTTGGACCATGTCGGGACTGAGGGCGGGGAAGTTTGCCTTGTTCAAACCCAGGTCCTCCAACCACTTGGCCGCTGCCTCTCCAGTCAGGTCCTCCTCCTCTTCAGATCCTGACTCCTGGCTGCAGCGCATGAATGAAAGAATGAATGAATGAAAGAAAACATGAATAGATGAATGAAATTTTACAGCCCATGAGCTTCTGTAGGCTATGTAAGGCCATCACCATGATCATTACTTTAGCTGATTAGAGTAAGTCAGAGCAAGTTGAGTCTTGGCTTCTCTGGTTATTCACCTTTGACAAATCTTCTAGGGAGACACAGTGGATCTACTCAAACCCCAAACCCACAGAGGAGTGGCTGCAGGGCAGGAAAAGGGTTAATGTGAAAACTTATCATTATCAGAAGAGCATTTAAAAAAGCACTTTATCACACCCATGTTGCACTCTTATCTTGTTGTACTGGGGTTCTCCTAGCTTGCGCTGGGAAGTCGAAGTTACAGACGCTGGTGGTCGTTTTCGATAAACTTTATTCACGCACTGGTTGATACACAGCGGTGACAATACGTAGTGCCGTCGTACTCGCTTCACTCTACACGCAGTGCCGCAGAGGACTCGCTCCTTACAAAGTTAAGCTCTCACCTTAACTCGGTTGCATCTGCTGCTCGTGTCTCACTTGTGTCTGTCTCTCTCCCGCTTTGTCGCTCCTTATATACCTAACCCCAGGTTCCAGATCTTTTGTGAATGAAGCAGCACAGTCTCTAAAAAGTCGAACTCTAAATCGACTGACGTCACATGACACAACAAGATAATTTTAGCCCGGTTCGACCGCGTGCCAGGGCAATGACCTGACCGATATAAACAAAACCGACCATGCAGCGACCCTCCTGCATGATCTAGAACCTTCACAACACACACACACACACACCACACACACACACACACATGCACGCACAATTAACAAGGCATCTTGTACATATTGGTAACTTTTAAGATGTTCATTATGTGGAGAAAGAAAAAAAAAACTGGAAGAATTTAATTTTAGAAAATTCCCTAGAATCAGAAACAAGAACTGTGCGAAGACGTAAGTCGAGAAACTGAGAAGAATTTCCACTGTGTACCTGGCAGATTCAGTGTGGACGGGTTTCTTCGGTGGGTTAGGTTTTGATTTCAAGTGGGGCATGGAGAATTCCACACCTGAAAATGATTTGTAAAAGACAGAAAATTTTCATTAATAAAAAAAAATTCACTTATCATGGAACAAGGAAGCAACCAAATGAACCTACAAAGCAAAACCATGTACGCTGAAACACAGGAATTTCTTCACACTCTCATCGAGTAAGTGAATACCAGCAGCTTTTCATCTTGGAATAATTACTGTTGACCCATAATTCATTGTCCTCTTTTGTAAAGGCATTTAATACTCAAATCAATCTAAACAGCAACAGTAGAAGTCACAGCAGCAACAACTAAACAACAACAACAACAACAATATTCGAACTAAAACCACCCTGAAAGATTGAGCTCAACAAAATTAATTTGATTAAAAGAAGATACATGTGAGTGCGCAAGCTAGAATGTTTTACAATTTTCTTTGCTTTCACAAACTCAGGCAATACTTCCTCCCCTCATACAACATATCATGTATAGTTGTTTCTAATTTGTACACGCAAAACATGCTGTGAATGTGTATCAAATGTATTTTCTATTGGATGAAGAAACATATATCAATCAATCAATCAGGCTCATGGGAAAACAAGAAGGGCAAAGCCCATACGACTCACATGGTTGACCTTGACCTTCATATGACCTTGACCTTCAGGTGACCTTCAAGGTCAAGGTCAAACAACTAAACCTACCAATGACATCATACACAAAGAAATGCTTTACACATTTTTCCTACCAAAATACATGTGACCTTGATCCAAGGTCAAGGTCATCCAAGGTCATGCAACACAAAGCTGTTAATTCAAGACATAGGAAGCACAATGGTGCTTATTGGCACTTTCTACCATGAGATATAGTCACTTTTAGTGGTTTACTACCCCATTTTAGTCACATTTCATAAGGGTCAAAGTGACCTTGACCTTGATGATATGTGAACAAATGTGTCTCATGATGAAAGTATAACATGTGCCCCACATAATTATTAAGTTTGAAACAGTTATCTTCCATAGTTCAGGGTCAAGGTCACTTCAAAATATGTATACAATCCAACTTTGAAGAGCTCCTGTGACCTTGACCTTGAAGCAAGGTCAACCAAACTGGTATCAAAAGATAGGGCTTGCTTTGACCTATATACCACTTGTAGCTAAGGTCGCCATTCTCAATAACGTGGGAGAAAATTGGGAAAATGTGAAAAATGACTGTTTTTGACACCACATTTATGGTTCCTGTGACCTTGACCTTGAAGCAAGGTCAAGTCACTATATATGTTTTTTGAGGCCTTGTCATCATACACCATCATGCCACATTTGGTGTTGATAGACTTAATAGTCTCCGAGAAAAATCCAACGTTTAAGTTTTTAACGCCCGGACGGACGGACGCCCGGACGGACGGACGGACGACACGGCTGAGTACATAGACTCACTTTTGCTTCGCATGTGAGTCAAAAACCAAAGAAGGAGGAGGAGATTCTGGCTATGGAGAAGCGCATTGCGCGCTGCAGTTTATGATGACTTCGCTCTGACCCACCTTCTCTCTGCAGGTTTTCGCGGAAGCCCCGTGTCGTGGGCGTGACCAGGGCATGCAGGTCCCGCTGTCCCGCCACTCCGGTCGCGCGGAACACCACAGTCAGGTGGTGTGCACACAGGTAAAAGTAGGGGCAGTGGCCACAGCGCACCAGCTGGTAGGCCGAGGAGAAGGCCTCACACCTGCGTGCAGGACATATTCATCAGTCAGTGCCGTCCCCACTTACATTAAGGATTAACAAATTAGTTGTCGTTAATTAAGGCAACATGGCCACAGGGAAAAAAAGAGGGGTTGTAGATTAACCTGAACTTTTTCTTTTTTTAATTTCTAGAACTTGAAGAGGCAAGATTGAACAGAAACTAAACTTTCTTTCACTGAAAATGCTGAAAAAACCCACAACTGAAAAATCGAAATCAGCAGCAGCACTGATCTGGGCATCACAAAACTTTGAGCCACATTGCCAGAACTACTCCAGGACAAACACACACTGCCACCATAGCATCCTGTCAGCATATCACTCATTGGTCTCCAAAGCATATTCTTCCCGTGTGACATCGACACGGCAGCCTGGGAATCACTGGCACAGAACAGGCCACCAAGGTGAACCCTCATCCACAAGGGTTGCCAGGCATCTGATCTGTGGAGGGAAGGTTGGCTGATGCACGGCAGAAGCAGTCCAGAGCTGCCAGTGCATGAACCACCGAGTCTACTCATGTTTGCTTGACATGTAGGAGAATATTTCGTGCCTGCATCGACCACACCAGCCATCTGCAGACACATCATTCCAGTCTACAGGTCAATAGATGGCAAGGTCCTCTTTGACCACAATGGATAAACAAAAACAAAAACAACAAAAACAATCATCTTATTCAGTACAGCTGCATTAAAACAAATTTTTACTGATGTACAGTAACAGAACAAAGTTCAACATAAATATCAGGATACTTTTCTTGTCTCAAAAAGTTTACAGTGTACTTTTGGCGATAAAATGATTCCAGTTGTAATGCATTTTTGACTTACCAGGTTTTCCTCAGGGATTTGCGAACACCATCTGTGAGTGCGACCTGATCTGATTTGCTGAATAAAATCACAGATGATGAAAATTAAACATTGAAAATTATCTTACAGGGAGTAATTAAAATAAACCAATGAAGAACTACCAACACCCGATTATATCATAAATTGTTTTTAAAAAACATAATGTTGAACTTCAAAACAATATTCTAATGGTTATGTTAACAGGTTTATGTTTTCCACACATCTCAAGATATGAAGCAGATTTTGATTTCAATAACAGGCCATGGCGTTAAAGTATTCATTTTGTGCTGCACCAAGAAGAAAGAATATGAAAACAATAAATCGTGCTAACTAGCAGTATCCACTTACAGAATAACAGGAGTGCCATGTCTAAAGGTTGAATCCCATCTACACACTGTAGTGTAACACTGTAGTGTAACACTGTAGTGTAACACTGTAGTGTAACACTGTGCGTAACAGTAACAACTACCAAGTGTCAGGCCAAAAAAACCCACCAAAGTTGTGGTTACAGTAACCTGACAGACCCTTTTTTTCCTGCTGACCCTAAACATTTTTTTAAATAATGAAAAAAAGAAGATGAAAATCAACTATGTGCCATCCTGTCTTACCTGCCCTATGATCACTCTGGTAATCCACTATGCACACTTAACACAGTGTTTTCAGTGAAACAGAAACTCGATTTACATTCAATCTGGCCTCTTCTAAAACAAAACAAAAAGTTCAGGCAAACCCACCAAACCTTTTTTTTATATTGTTGTTGCCATATTACCGTAGCCACAAATATTTTTTGAGGGCCTAACATAAGGTTGGGATGCTCAATGACCTCTCATCAGCTGTAACTCCTGGTTGCTGTACCTTCGGACCCTGCTCCAATGCCTCAGCCAGGAACAACCCTAGGCCCCCCCCCCCCCCCCCCCCAAAAAAAAAAAAAAAAAAAAAGTTGTGGTTATGGTAACATGGCTAAATAAAATAGGGTCGGTAGGTCAGCCTGAACTCACACCCAAACATTTTTTGTGTTTTAGAAGAGGCAAGATTGAACATAAATCAAGTTTCTGTTTTGCAGAAAATGTTTTTTAAATGTAAATACTCGATTCCCCGAGAGCTCGAAGGGTAGGGAAGATGGGGTGGCACGTAGTTTGTTGTTCACCATCAAACCTTTTGGGGTTTGTTTTTTGCATGATTAAAAAAAAAAGTTTAGGGTTGGCCTAAAAAAATAGGGTCGGTCGGGTTACTGCAACCACAACTAATTTGTTGTTGTTGGCCTAAGCAGTAAGAAGCTGGGGGGAGGGGGAATCAAGAGGGGGGAGGGGGAATCAAGAGGGGGGAGGGGGAATCAAGAGGGGGAGGGGGAATCAAGAGGGGGAGGGGGAATCAAGAGGGGGGAGGGGGAATCAAGAGGGGGGAGGGGGAATCAAGAGGGGGAGGGGGAATCAAGAGGGGGAGGGGGAATCAAGAGGGGGGAGGGGGAATCAAGAGGGGGGAGGGGAATCAAGAGGGGGGAGGGGGAATCAAGAGGGGGGAGGGGGAATCAAGAGGGGGGAGGGGGAATCAAGAGGGGGGAGGGGGAATCAAGAGGGGGAGGGGGAATCAAGAGGGGGGAGGGGGAATCAAGAGGGGGGAGGGGGAATCAAGAGGGGGGAGGGGGAATCAAGAGGGGGAGGGGGAATCAAGAGGGGGGAGGGGGAATCAAGAGGGGGGAGGGGGAATCAAGAGGGGGGAGGGGGAATCAAGAGGGGAGAGGGGGAATCAAGAGGGGGGAGGGGGAATCAAGAGGGGGAGGGGGAATCAAGAGGGGGTCAGACCATTCAGGTCCAAGTGTAACATTCCATCTCCCAGTGGCCCCAGTTCCCTTCTCCCTCTTTATGTGTTTGTTCTTCAGTGTGTTGTGCTTTTCATATCTGTCAGTCTATGAGTATGTGTGTGTGTGTGTGTGTGTGTATTTGCATGTGCGCATGCAAGCACATGAGAATCTGCCTGTATGTCTGTGAGTCTGTGCCTCTGTGTGTCTGTCTGTGCTTATGTCTGTCTACATGTCCATCTGTCCATCCATTTTTTCATCTAACTGACTGTCTGTCTTCAACTCTAGCTGACCCTCATCTCTCTTTCTCTCTCTCTCTCTCTCTCTCTCTCTCTCTCTCTCTCTCTCTCTCTCTCTCTCTCTCTCTCTCTCTCTCTCTCTCTCTCTCTCTCTCAAATAGATACATAAGTTCTAGACACAACAATGATACCGATGACCTGGTGGATATTTTATCATCGCAGGATGAAGCTGGGATTAGAAACTTGGCAGCATATTTGTATTTTGCTTTCAAAAAGAGAGAAAAATGTAATAATCCTAATTCAAATGAGTCATGAAACAAATAAGCATTGTTGTACGGGCTGGTGGCCTAACAATAAAAGAGTTCGAGTTCGAGTTCTCTCTCTCTCTCTCTCTCTCTCTCTCTCTCTCTCTCTCTCTCTCTCTCTCTCTCTCTCTCTCTCCCTCTCTCTCTCTCGCAGTCACAGAAACACAGGGCTTACTGGAATTTATCTGAGGTCATTCTTGGAAAGAGTCTCAGCCAGGGCAAGGCAGGGTGGAGCCAGTACATGCAGCAGCTGTGGAAGTCAGCCTTCTTGTTGTCTTCAACGCCCTGGCAACACACAACACCAAGTCAACAACTGCCCACAGTAGATTCAAGTGATGAGAGACACATTCATACATATCTTTTAAACGCCTAACTTAGAGAAGAGAATAATACAAGCAATGTGACATTTGTATTGTACAAAATATGGTGAGCACTGGGACTGAGTTGGCAAAGAGTGACTATTCATGTATGTTAAATTCAGTTTGCCGTTCAGTTATGGACAACATAAATTCAATGGAATCTTGGCCTTTGAATGACGTCAGATCTTCAGTTCATTTCAGTTCAGAACTGCTCACAGCCCATCTCAGAAGTGAGATCTTCACCAAGGATTGGTGGCATGAGGAGTAGAGAGCAAAATCATTGCATCCCTTCAAAGGGCAAGAAACAGAACGAATCCAGTGAAGAGAACTTTATATCATTAAAAAACACTGACCCATTAAGAATGAAGGAGAGAAAGAGGGAAAGAGACTGTGAGAGAACTGAATTGACCCGTCTTAAGCATATTAGCTGTTGGCTTACTGGAAGACAACTAGCACAGAAAGGGGAAAAGAGGGAAAAGAAATAAAGTCAGAGACACTACAGCACACAGAGAGAGAAGTGAGAGAGAGAGGGGGGGTGGGGGTGGGGGGTGAGGAGAGAGAGAGAGAAAGAGAGAGAGAGAGAGAGAGAGAGAGAGAGAGAGAGAGAGAGAGAGAGAGAATGTGAAAAGGAGCAAGAGGTGGGAGGTTGGATATTCCACATCACACCTACAGGCAGGATGGTGGGGGAGAGATGTTGCTTGATGCTGAGGGCCTCGTCTCGAGACTTGAGCTGTCCAGCGCAGTCCAGGGACTCCTCACACGTCACCCGCATCTTCAACTTCAGACTCCAGTCTGTTGGCAGCGTGGCGAGGTAGGTGGGCTCTGACTTCTGAGTCTGGGAGGACTGCAGCTCTTGGAGACAGGCCTGGCACACAGGACAGCATCAGTCTCAGTTGGACAATCCAGACTCATCGTTATAGTGGTGAATTTGCAGTGTCCAAACCATGAAAGGTAACTGAAAACTCAAGTGGCAGATGTCAGGGATAATATTTGAAATGAGTATGTGTCATTTGTCACTGTGATAAATAAGGCATTAACTTGTCTCCTGCACATCAATGTAGAAAAGAACCAGTTTATTCTGGATTGTTTTAATTAGTCCACATCAATTATCTTCAAAGCATACGGACAGAAACAGCAATGAAGAGAAGAAGATTTGTGTGTGAGTGTAGAATATAAAATATTGTATAACTAAAATACATCATGTGCAGACAAAATAATAATTTTCAACATAAAGACATACAAGTAAGTTCAAATGGCAGTCAGCAATCACAAAAACCAACTTTTCCCCCTCCTAACTACAGGCAATAAGGTGTGGGAAACAGAAACAAATTCCAGGAAGCAACAAGTGAATGATTTCAGTTTGTCCTGAATAAACAGTTCAAGTATATATATTTTTTGATGGTATGCATGGCAAAGTCCTCTTAACCCCCAAATGCTGACTGTGCATATGAGCTGCACATAATTATATGGGACAGTTTTAGACAGGCACAACAGAGATGATGATGATGATGATGATGATGATGATGATGATGATGATGATGATGATGATGATGATCTCTTGTAGTTTATAGTGGGATACATCTACAGGGAAAACTTACCTCACGCTCTTCCTGTCTCAGCTGTGCGAGCAACAGCTCTCTCATTTGGTTCCTTTTAGAAACGGCCGGCTTCTTGAGTGGCTTTGGGCGTGCCATTGGTATTTCATCCTCAATCACAATATCTTCATCACCAATTATGTCAGCTAAATCCACCACGGGCTGCAGGGGGGAAAAACACAATCTTTATGCTCCTGCTCTCTTTCTGCTTCCTCCCACTACTCATCAACGTCATCATCGTCGCAGTCACTGAACGTGACAGTCATTATCTTATTATCATGATAAACCCCATGCTTCCATCATTGTATCCATTCATCCATCTATAGTGCAATTAAAAGACGACATAACAAGGAAAATCACATGACTCAAGCCAATCACAGCTAAAACGGAACTTATTGCACAGAGATGCACAAACCTGTCATTGATGACGATCATCCAACGCCTCGGTCACATTATTATTATGATCCGCAACGTGACCCCATTCTTACCTTCTCCGCCCTTCGTAGCCCTCCTATCAGACGGCTACCGCTGCCACTGGCCACTGGCTGCTGACTGGCGGATGTTCTGTCACTGATAAAGGAATGCCTTCTGCAGATCCTCTTGCTTCTCTCCTCTTGACTGGCTGTGAACGGATTCCGTTTGGCTCCTTGACTAGACGATGGCTGAGATGAATCGCTGGTGCTCGACTCAGCAGTGGCGCCTTGGGATGTAGATGTGCGGAGATCTTCAGATCGTGATCGTTTCAACCTTTTTGTCCTTAGTTTCATCACATCCGAAGGCTTCTTCCATTGTGGAGATTTTTGCTCCATACCATTTGTTTCAAGCCGACGATTTGGGTAGTTCAGTGAGGTCAACACGGTTTGGAAACCCCGCCTAGAAATTATTCCTATGAATAAAAAGAAACGAAATTAAATTATTTTTACAGACAAAATGTGTGAGAAACGAGTTTCATGTTCCGTTTTTTTTAAATAATTGCATCAATTTTTCTCTTCTGAAGGACAATATAAAAAAGTATGTCTTTGTGATCAGGAAAATTATAACTTTGCAAAAACTCCCGAGTTGTGGACGCGCCACAAAGTGGGTCACGTCACGGAGTAGCCGCCGCTTAGTTTGTGTGGAGTTGACAGAAAAATCTCTACAATGGCCGTGCAGCTCAGCCCTGACTACGGATTTGTTATCCTTGTCGGCGTCGCAGCTTATATGCTGTTGATGTGGATGGCAATGCATGTCATGGGTGCTCGCAAGAAATACGATGTGCAGGTGAGTGCGTCTTAACTCTTAATCCGCTCCTGATGTCGTGTTAGTTACCGTTGGTGAAGGAGCGAATGCTTTAGATCTTCCTCATTCTTTGAAGATTTCACCGCTGGATGACATGGATTGAACGCAAAGGAATGAGAAGTTGTATTGCTTGCCCATGCACAACTTTCGGTTTGCAAAGTTTAAATTTATACATGTGCAAGAGTAGATCAACAACACCCCAGCAGATGTCGTTTTTCGCGCCTCGCTGTCAGTCACGAGATTATAATTGAATTAGATCTGTTCATATCGACGTTTTGTTATGATAGATCTGCTTGTTAGAAATTCTGGTTGAGAGAGGATGCCATCTCTTCAACATAATGAATTGATTATAAACAACCGAAGGAAAATTTGGGAGGTTGGCACGGATGAAAGTTGAAAACCCTGAAGCAGTTGCTTCGTTCTTCTGCCATATCTGATAACGAGATGGGTGTGTAGCTCCCATGTAGTAGGTACTTGAACTAACAATTTCAAACCCTACATAGGTATGTAATGTATTCAAATACATGTAGGCTCAAAGGGCGTCAAGGGACAAATGCTATGGTTCAAAAAGCATCTTCTCTCTTCAGTCACTTTATTAGATCCAAAGTTATGGATGGAAACTTGGGGGGAGTTTTTAAATATAGGAAATATTGTCAAAAAGCTGTGATTGATGTGTGTGTGTGTGTGTGTGTGTGTGTGTGTGTGTGTGTGTGTGTGTGTGTGTGTGTGTGTGTGTGTGTGTGTGAGACCTAGTAATAAATTGCCTGCAACATTGTTAACATGCATGCAATTGACTAGACAATTTCAGGGAAAATATTTTATATGGCTTTGGACTATAAAAAATGACAAATGCTGAAGCAGTTACAAAAGCTGGGAATTTATCATTTATGCAAATTAAGCCTACATTTTATGAAAACAAAATCTATTCTTAACAATATGTGCAAAATGCATGATGTTTCATTGTGTTAATTAATGTTGTTTTTAATCTATAAAACACACACACACCCACACACAAACACACACACACAAAGCATGCATGGATAGTGAAAATGTGCAAACTTGACATAGAATTGAACTCAAGTCACTGAGATGAAGTGGAACAGATTCAACAAATTGAAGGCCTTGTGGATTCTGTTAAATGTTATATCAATGTATTTAATCACTATGAAAATATCACCAGTCCATTACATTACAAATACAAATCAAATATGCTGAAGCAATCCCATTAAAAATGATTCTGAACTTTTATATTCATAATAGAGAAGATTCCTTTGTAAAACAAAGGCAGGGACTACTTGAAGTTGAAGCAAAGAACATAGACATAAACTAAAGAAGCGTCACTCCTGTATCTTGTATAGTAAAAAAAGCAGGACGAGATTTTGCTTACGTCACCGATATTTTTTACGTCACAAGTAATTTTTGCTTACTTCCCTTGTTTTGGGCTGGATGTAATTATAGTAGCATGAGTAGATGGCATAATCCCTCCAAGCATTGATTTCGCCTGCCATCCAACCAAAAACAAGGGACGCAACTCTAAATCTCGTCCTGCGTAAAATTGCGGAGTGACGCTTCTTTATGTCTATACATGTTCTTTGGTTGAAGTTAGAAAAACATGACTACACCCCCCACCCAAAACTGGAAAAGACAGCAACATTTTCGCAGCCTTTACTTTTGTCCTGCAATCAAATTAATTCGCAATGTTTTCAGGAATTTTCTATAACACCTTTTAAAATGGGCACCCTTTGTGAAAAGAAATGTACCCTGTCTCTGAACAAAATTATGAAGTCATATAAAGTAAGTCTGACTTCACACAGCAGGGATGGATTTATGGTTTTCAAAAATGAAATATTCAAGTATGCAATTCTAAAAACTTTATTAGTGGTACCAATAAGAGTAGGTTATCAATAATAAACCCAGAAAGCATACATCGGTGTAAAGTGATCCTAATATGCCGCGCCCCCCCACCCCCCACCCCCAAAAAAAGAGGTAAAATTGAACCAAGTTGCAATAACCTAGTCAGTTGCGTTGGTGCAAGTACCTTCATATAGGCCCTATGTATAGCTTTTAAATAGCGCATTAAAAAATTGCTATTGTGATTGTGACATGTCAAAATGTGGTTGATTGATTTATGTATATTTTTAAGTTCAAATATCAATTTAATGTAAAATTCACCAAGTTTATCATGATTGAATGAGAGAGACATTTTACCATTTTTGCACGTTTTGCTGTCATTTAACACTTCACTGCAAAGCTTGTTTAAATTGTTTTAAGTTGGTAAGAATATTGACCCCAGTTCAGTTTCTTCATGCCTGTATAATTCCATTGTTTTTTCCCCCCAGTATCCAGATATGTACTCAGCCAAAAGTAGGGAGTTCAACTGCATCCAAAGAGTGCATCAAAATACGTGAGTTATTCTTGTTTAACCCATTATGACTGGATGCTACGCGCGCTTTACATCTCCCTTTCAGACCGGATGCTACGCAGACGTCACATTTGACAGTGGTGTACTTCTTGTTTCTAGGAAGTGTAGAAGTGAAGATATAACTTTTTGACTCACATGCGAAGCAAAAGTGAGTCTATGTACTCACCCGTGTCGTCCGTCCGTCCGGGCGTAAAAAACTTAAACGTTGGATTTTTCTCGGAGACTATTAAGTCTATCAACACCCAATTTGGCATGATGGTGTATGATGACAAGGCCTCAAAAAACATACATAGTGACTTGACCTTGCTTCAAGGTCAAGGTCGCAGGAGCCATAAATGTTGTCTAAAAACCAGTCATTTTTCACATTTTCTCAATTTTCTCTGAAGTTTTTGAGATTGGATACCTCACCTATACATGGTATATAGGGCAAAGTAAGCCCTATTTTTTTATACCAGTTTGGTTGACCTTGCTTCAAGGTCAAGGTCACAGGAGCTCTTCAAAGTTGGATTGTATACATATTTTGAAGTGACCTTGACCCTGAACTATGGAAGATAACTGTTTCAAACTTAATAATTATGTGGGGCACATGTTATACTTTCATCATGAGACACATTTGGTCACATATCATCAAGGTCAAGGTCACTTTGACCCTAATGAAATGTGACCAAAATGGGGTAGTGAACCACTAAAAGTGACCATATCTCATGGTAGAAAGTGCCAATAAGCACCATTGTGCTTCCTATGTCTTGAATTAACAGCTTTGTGTTGCATGACCTTGAATGACCTTGACCTTGGGTCAAGGCCACATGTATTTTGGTAGGAAAAATGTGTAAAGCATTCCTTAGTTTAGTGTATGATGTCATTGCTAGGTGTAGTTGATTGGCCTTGACCTTGAAGGTCACCTGAAGGTCAAGGTCATGTAAAGGTCAAGGTCAAGCATGTGAGTTGTATGGGCTTTGCCCTTCTTGTTTAATGAGTGTTGTCGACTTCGTGTTTTTTTCTCCTGAAAAACCCCGGCTCAGGTTTTAGGAAGCCGTTTTCATCACATGCTGTAGGTCATAATGGGTTAATATCATTTTCCCAACATATGCTCTTTTTTATGTTTACCACTTTCTACAGTCACACTGTTTTCTGTTTATTAGTGGTGCTGTTTGTGTGTTTGTTTTTTGTTTGTTTTACACCCGTCAACATAATCTTTTTCTCAAGCTGTCATTTTTTCCAGCTATCTTGTCATCGATTGGAATAATTGTCTTTCTTGCCATTGAATCAGAATTAATGATTGATTCCTCCTTCAGCACCTGGCACTAGAGACAACTGATACGGAGGCTGACCTAGTGACCACATTTGACCTGCTATAAATATGTATATTTATATATTTCTTTTCCTGCAACAATACACCAACATTTAATTTGGCTGCTTTTGGTTCCCTGTCAGACTTATTAACCAATTCTGGTATTTGTGATTTAAATGCTTAGTTGCGAAATTATGTTTTCTGATTGATGATGGATGTAGAAAAATCTCTGTAGATCATTTTTGTGAAAAAGGTCAAATTTTGCTGAGGAAAAGCTTAGTTGATACTGATAGAGAAAAGTTTCTTTGTTCTATTGATCAGCTTAGCTTGCTGCTGTAGTCTTTTATCATCAGACTTGCAAAATTATATTTGCTGTGACATAATCTTTGCATTTTTGACTCACATGCGAAGCAAAAGTGAGTCTATGTACTCACCCTTTTCGGGCGTCCGGGCGTCCGAAAACTTTAACGTTGGATTTTTCTCGGAGACTATTAAGTCTATCAATACCAAATGTGGCATGATGGTGTATGATGACAAGGCCTCAAAAAACATACATAGTGACTTGTCCTTGCTTCAAGGTCAAGGTCGCAGGGGCCATAAATGTGGTCTCAAAAACAGTCATTTTTCACATTTTCTCAATTTTCTCTGAAGTTTTTGAGATTGGATACCTGACCTATATATGGTATATAGGGCAAAGTAAGCCCTATCTTTTGATACCAGTTTGGTTGACCTTGCTTCAAGGTCAAGGTTACAGGAGCTCTTCAAAGTTGGATTGTATACATATTTTGAAGTGACCTTGACCCTGAACTATGGAAGATAACTGTTTCAAACTTAATAATTATGTGGGGCACATGTTATACTTTCATCATGAGACACATTTGGTCACATATCATCAAGGTCAAGGTCACTTTGACCCTTATGAAATGTGACCAAAATGGGGTAGTGAACCACTAAAAGTGACCATATCTCATGGTAGAAAGTGCCAATAAGCACCATTGTGCTTCCTATGTCTTGAATTAACAGCTTTGTGTTGCATGACCTTGGA
>JAWQFJ010023315.1:0-17500 GCA_034096865.1 Theodoxus fluviatilis | reverse complement strand
ATAGTTGGACAGTATACTGGGAACAGCTCTTGAAGTGACAAGGGTTAATCTATTGCCCCCTCCCCCCCAAATCTATGCATGTGGTCAATGCATGGATCTGTAATCACCTCATGACACTCACTCACTGCCTTTGTGCCATCATGTGGAATGTTGCATCTTTGCAGAGAGTGTGTGCTGCCTGCGGTGCTCTGTGGATTGTCAGCCGAGTGGTCTACGCCAAGGGCTACTACACTTTCAGTGAGAAACACCTTTCCTCTTGGTGTTGGGTGCACGGAGACTTTTGCTTTTCCTAGTGGATACTTGATTTGGAATGAATTCTGCATGAAAATCTCATACTTCATTCACCTTTGTCTGGCTTTGACTTAACCCTTATCCTGGTGCTAAAACGGTGACGTTATGGGCTGCCAGTGGTGCTAAAACACAAGCAAATTGAGCAACACGCACACCTTTCATTAACTTTGAGATTGCTGATGAACCGTTACAGATAGACACATAAAATAAAAACACAAAATGTTTGAAATTGAATGAACAATATTTAGGTGTGCAGTTTATAGTCTTTATTCAAATCCTGACTTTTTTGTCAAATTTTAAAAGGTAAACATTTGTGTGTTTTTCACTCCTGGAGAAATAAAACTGGTAAATCACTATGCAATAGTGGGTAAATACCCTATAAACCCTACTGGATGTTTGCTTTATCATCTGTGCATACTAATGTATCATTCTCTTTGACCAAAAATGCACTCTTTAAATTACAATGCAAATTCGATGAGCCATGTATTAGAGAGGCAAAATGAAGTAATTCTGATTACCTATACTCTTCCATCTCTTATGCAATATTCTTCATATTATTGCAAATGTAGAAACTGAATAGCATCAATATGTGGATAATTCAGCATGAAAACAGTCTGCAGTAAAGTTTGTCTCCTACACATGTCCACCTAGTTCTGCTATCTGGAAGAGTTATCTACATGGCCGTATTTTGAACAACGGATTAGTCTTGTCGTCGAGCACGTTGTCTGCCAAGTGCAGGTTGCTCAGTATTCCTTGGAAACGTGTGAGCGACATTGTCTGACCAAAAAACAGAGTGGCATCGACTTCATCTGTGCTCCAATATGCTGGGATGAACGATTTCACAACGATACCCATGAGGATCACGAGAGCAAGGAATGTTTACATTTCGTCACAGCTGACAGGCGACCAGCGTAACAATCGCGAATGAGGAGACGGCTCGATCGTTGCTTTCCAGTTAGTTTCCTCTCAGCATACAAGTTTGTTTTCTCCACAAGCAAATCAAAAACTGTATCATCCAGGAATAGATTGAAAAAGTCAATTAGCTCAGCGTCAAGAGTTGATCTCCGCGAGAAGTTTCAACTCACCGGTGAATGACGCGATTAGCGGCTCATCAACTGTTCGCATCCACCCCTCTTCTCCTACCTCTCGATCACTCGCAGCTTGAGAGATCGGCATTCTAGAACTAATTACAGCTTGCCTGATTATTTCATCCAAAGTTTCCTCATCATCTTCATCTTCGGCAGCTGAAGGATTAAAGTCTTCGAACAGATTTCGTGATCGCGACATGCTGACTCGAGCTTCCGCTTCAATTCGTACGGGATAGACCATAATTTCTACTATAACGCACATAAAACCACCCCGATCGTTGATTGGCCAAGCTGTTTACTGTAGAGAAACCTCTTCTGCATGAACTGGAGTCAGTAAACGTAGAGTTATATGATAGGCTTGTACTTGGAGAGAGCAACAACGCACGTGGTGTCAGAAACGACATATGCCGCGCTAACCAGTGGCGGACCACAAGTGGGAGCGCGGCAAATGCCGCGCTAACCAGGATAAGGGTTAAAATGAGATAAAAATGATTGCTAATGAATGGTGAACCCCTATTTTCTTAGTTCTTCCCTTCACTATTTTACCATGCACTACAACTGAATGCAAGAGAATAGCCTAAAAATTTACTCTGTGTGTTATTTTTATGCTGTATTCACAATAGAATAACCCAATCTTTGGTTGAATACCTACTGGTAATTCTAAAAACAAAATGTTAACACTTTCATGTAAAATGAAAATATGTATAAAAATGGCTCTGGCCATTTGTTCCATTGAGGGCTCTGGTCATGTTTTACACAGGAATGTGGTCAGATGAACGCTCTAGAAACTGAGTCAGTGTATTTCAGTGAATCTTGAGTTGGGAATAACTGCATATGCTTTGCTGTGTATTTGCAGACCCGGACAACAGGAACTATGGAGCCTTCGGCTACATCGGTCTGCTGGGCCTGCTGATCAGCACCGTGTTGTGCGCTCTGAACTTGCTGGGGGTGGTGTGAGCTGCCTGAAGTCCCACTCTCACTTCTTGTAGTCCAGGGCTGCTGATTGCAGGAGCTGTGCATCCAGCAACTGTTTGTCGTCTTGTTTTCTAAGTAGCATTCACCAAAGTTACAGGTGTCTTACTTGTTATTCACACAAGTCCTGTTTGAGTTTGTTCTTGTAGTCTTACCTGAAAGCTCAAATCGTGGAGTGTAGCTGATCAAACATTACTATAATACTAACTCATGTTCTGATACTTGCGTTGCTTCCAATGCAGTTGTGAAATCAAAACGGTGCCACTGCTCCAATTTGTCTGTGTTCAAAGCTGGTTCTCCAGAAAGACTGATTTATGATGCAGCAATTTTGCATAGTAACTTTTGTTTTTCATCATTTTGGCAGAAACTCCATTCTGCATTTATTCATCTGGTCTGCTCTGCTCAAATTCTACACATGAAGAAATAAGCAATTGTTTTTGTTGTTTAGCTGTGTCCCAGTGCAGTTATTGTAATTATTACAGTGGTTCATGTGGTTATATTTATTATGTTTATTCTTATTATTGATGATGATTGTCAGTCATCATAGGTGCTTACTGCAATAGTTTCTGGCAAAGAACTATGAAATTATAATATTGGTGGGGGGCTTTAAGTGAATGTGTTAAGCTGTGGCATTTGGCCATGATTTGAATATGCGGAGAAGTGCATAGTGTATCAAAGTATTTCAGTCTCATTCCAAAATTTGTTATAACTGTTTAACAATTACAGTATTCATTCAAGTTGTCTGTTTTTCAGGTAACAGTCAAATAACTTGTTATTACATATGTGATGTTAGCATTTTCATACACTACCTATTATTTTAGTTTCATCACTCAGAAAGTCAAGGCTTGCACTTTCATGGTAGTTTTGTATTTCTGTAATAAAAATGGTTCAAACCATGTTGATATTTGGTGTTGTTGCTTGTCAAGGCGTTGACACTGCAACACACGTGCATTGCCATCATTACTGAAGGACAGAACTGCAGGGAATGGACAAGTCTGGCAGATGGACATGGAATTTCCAGGGATGAATCCCAAGGTTTAAGGAGTCTCATGGTGCAAAAAAATGGGGTTTTATAAAAACGTTTATTGCTCAGCAAATACAAATGCTATGTTACTGACATCTAAGAATCAACACTACAAGGAAATTTCAGACTGATTTTCATTGTTCTAGATTTAGTTATGACAATCACAGAAAAATGGTGTATACCTTTTTTTGTCCCTCTACCTAACTACAATGATCTGCAATGGTTGTAAACAAAGGACTATATTATGCACTAACTACTAAGACATCAAATGCATCTGAAACAAATGTTTCTTGTAGTAAGTGGCATTTTCATCAGTAACACTTGGAATGATGTAATTAAACTATTATTAAAAAGTAGCAAAGTTACAATTTTTGACTCACATGTGAAGCAAAAGTGAGTCTATGTACTCATCTGTTTCGTCCGTCCGGGCGTCCGAAAACTTTAACGTTGGATTTTTCTCGGAGACTATTAAGTCTATCAATACCAAATGTGGCATGATGGTGTATGATGACAAGGCCTCAAAAAACATACATAGTGACTTGTCCTTGCGTCAAGGTCGCAGGGGCCATAAATGTTGTCTAAAAAACAATCATTTTTCACATTTTCCCAATTTTCTCCAGGTTATTGAGAATGGCGACCTTAGCTACAAGTGGTATATAGGTCAAAGCAAGCCCTATCTTTTGATACAAGTTTGGTTGACCTTGCTTCAAGGTCAAGGTCACAGGAGCTCTTCAAAGTTGGATTGTATACATATTTTGAAGTGACCTTGACCCTGAACTATGGAAGATAACTGTTTCAAACTTAATAATTATGTGGGGCACATGTTATACTTTCATCATGAGACACATTTGGTCACATATCATCAAGGTCAAGGTCACTTTGACCCTTATGAAATGTGACCAAAATGGGGTAGTGAACCACTAAAAGTGACCATATCTCATGGTAGAAAGTGCCAATAAGCACCATTGTGCTTCCTATGTCTTGAATTAACAGCTTTGTGTTGCATGACCTTGGATGACCTTGACCTTGGGTCAAGGTCACATGTATTTTGGTAGGAAAAATGTGTAAAGCATTTCTTTGTGTATGATGTCATTGGTAGGTTTAGTTGTTTGACCTTGACCTTGAAGGTCACCTGAAGGTCAAGGTCATATAAAGGTCAAGGTCAAGCATGTGAGTCGTATGGGCTTTGCCCTTCTTGTTTAACTCTATTCTACATCTATTTATATGTAAACACTAAAAAATTCAACATGCTATTTTTATTCCATGTCACCTTATTATGAGGGCAAATAAACCTATTCTCCCATCTCTCCCGCCCCTGGGATTGAACCACGGCACAGCGCCTTGCTGCAAAGCATACTGGACCATCTACACCTCCTAAAAAAGAGGCTATCAATAGTCCAGCAGAGGCTTCGGGTTGGCTTTGATGCACCTGTTGGTAAACGTCCTTACGTGCCAACAAGAATGAAAGTTGTGATGTCTGTGGGATCTTCCCATTACCCATGGTGTTTAGTGAGGGCAAATAAAGGTATACATCATATTTCAGTGATTATGTCATAACTTGTGAATAACTCGTGAATAACTCAGAAACCATGAAAATTAATCGGAATATTACTTGTAGTGTGTTTGTATTGTATGCAAAATGTCATTAACATAGCATTAATGTTTGCTGAGCAATGAATATTTTAAATAATATCCCATTTTTCCATGCCATGTGCCCCCTTAAGGCAACAAAAAAAACACACACACAAACCTTCCAATGTATTAATGGTGAGATGTGAAGATTTCCTCTGGAGGTTATCTTAATTTTAATACAGTGTACGACATTTGTGAATGATCATACAATGTAGAAATTCTTCAAAAGCAAAATGTAATGCTTTGTTCCAAGGAGAACAAGCCATGCAAAGAAAACGGATTTTTGACAGTGGAATGAGATAAGCACTGGCAGTGAGGGGGAAGAGATCATGTGATTGATTATGATTTGAAGAAATGGATGGGGAGTGCTGATGGTCATGCATGGGAAAGGTCATGAGGTGGTCAGGCGTGCTGTGTACAGTATTGACCAACATTTCACCTGCTTTAGCTTGTAAACCTGTCTTGGCAGAAGAAATGTTCAGAAATGACAGTTGAGGCCACAGGAGACAACTGCTGCAGTCAGATCCAAATGCCATATGCATGTATGTATGTATTTTGGCTCTTATATAGTGCCAATCTCACACCCAAAGGCATGCTCAAGGCGCTCAGCACGTTCACCCTTTGAATAAAAGAGTTTTTAGCTGTGACTTGAAAGTCGGTATTGAAGGAGATTTCCTCAGTCTGTCTGGGATATCATTCCAGAGTTTTGGTCCAGCATACGAGAATGCTCTCTCTCCAGATCTCTTGGTGTTGTAGCATGGCACATGGAGTAATGACTGCGCCAAAGATCTGAGGTCCCTCGCAGGCTTATAAGTCTTGAGGAGCTCAACCAGATACAGCAGGGCATAACCATTGACGCACTTGAACACATGACACAGTGTTTTGAACACAATACGTTGATGGACAGGCAGCCAGTGTAGCTCTCGAAGGATGGGTGTTATGTGAGAACGACTAGGTGGACATTTCACTATGCATGCTGCGGTGTTCTGCACCTGTTAAAGTCTTCGGAGATGTTCTTGGGTTTCACCTAGCAGAAGGCTATTGCAGTAATCAAGATTAGACATCACCAATGTCAATACAAGAGTTGTGGCCAATTTTTCAGTCAGGCATTGTCTGATACTTGAGATACATCGGAGCTGCCAGTAAGAGGAAGAGATCGTTCTGCTTACGTGTGGCCCCATAGTAAAAAGCTCATCGATCTTTACGCCAAAATATGTCACACATCTTGATGAGGGGACCACGACTCAAGAAATGGAGATGTTGGTTTCTGGGAACAACTGAACATGTGCCTTAGAACAGATGACAATGAATTCTGTTTTGTCTTCATTTAATTTCAGACGACTTTTCACCATCCATGTTTTCACATCGGTGCAACATCTCTCCATGGAAGCTTTTGCCGCAGCGAAAGAGTCTTTGTCAGGGTTCGAGGTTGTAAATATCATAGTATCATCTGCGTAAAGATGGAATGACAGATGATGACTATCAATCAGGGCACTCAGAGATACTGTGTAGATGGAATATAGCAACGGTCCGAGAATTGACCCTTGAGGAACTCCACAGGTGATAACCACCTCACTCGAAGTGTCTCCTTCCACAACAACCGTCTAGTGTTCTGCCAGATAAGTATGATTGAAACCATTTGAAGGCTGTTGATGATTATTCCTAAGTTCTTTAATCGGGATAGAAGAACACCATGATCGATGGTATCGAAGGCTGCTGAGAGATCTAAAAGAGTCATGAGGGCAACCCGGCCATCATCGATAGCACATCGAATATCGTTGAACACTCTCAGGAGTGCAGTTTCGGTGCTGTGTCCTGGCCTGTATGCCGACTGGAGTTTTGGGAGTAGATTCTCCGAATTCAGGAAGCTGCATAGCCTTATGGAAACAGCTTTCTCTATGATTTTTGATATGAAACACAAATTGGACACAGGTCTGTAGCCGCCGAGCTCATCGGCGTCCAGATTTGGCTTCTTAAGCAGTGGCCGGACAATTGCTTTCTTCATTGTGTATGGGAATTCACCTGATCTTAAGGAGTGATTCACTAGGTCTGCAATCATGGGCAGGAATGCGTCAAGACATAGACGTAGCAACCTTGTCGGCACATCATTAAGCTCTTCAGAATGATCTTTCGAGGCTCCTCGGGATGGAAAGGAGACAAGTCTTTCAGACCTTGGTTCAGGGATGTAGATGCTTTTTCCGCTACCATTGGGGAGGGGGGGGGGGGGAATAGCTGTTCGGATTTTTCAAATTTTTCTCGGAACTATGTTTGAAATTTGTTGCCTAGGATTTGTCCAGTTGGTTTGGTGGGGAGAGGTTTCAACTTTTCCTTAGAACCTAGAATTGATGTTAGCAGATTGGACATGGCTCGAGGGTTTCTCTCTTTTTGTTCAATTTGACCTTTTATATTGTTGCGACCCACCCACCCCTGTTTTTATTTCTCTGTGTGGTTTTGGTAAAATGCCTACCCTGTGCTACGTTTTCTGTGTGAGCTAATGAAGCATCATACCACTACCATTATGAATTGGGTGTTTATGCAGGTTTTAAGTGATGAATACTTAAGGTTATAGAAGCCAGCCAGACCTCAACTAAATGTAGTTTATTAAGCAACCAGCCATGCCTTTAGAATATTACTGTGTTGGTGGGAGGAGTGAACAGTTTTCAAGTTGGGCGCCAAGCTTTGAGCCCAAAGAATTTTGCTGACTGTGGGAGACTTTGAGCAGGAAGAAACTCTGCTGACCTCAGTAATGCGCCAATTTTCTTTTCTTTCCTATTGGTCCAGAGTAGTGAACTTTTAATACATTGAGCGTTAAAAAAGTGCCGAGTAAGCAAGCGCCAAAGTTCCCCTTCTTCCCATTGGTGAATCTCTGGGAGCAGGGGATAAATACAGGCAGATTCTGCACGCCAGAGACTGGCCGTTTCGCTCCTATACTGGGGAGCCCAGAATACAATAAATGGTATGCAAGCCAGTCTGACCTAGGGGGCAAGGATGGGGATGTCGCCCTGTCACGTTAAAAATCCTATTCTAAAAATACATCCCACCAAGAGACATAAATAGATCTGGAAATCCCAAAGCAAGGGACGCAACTGTGTGTGACTGCTGCTGTCTCGCTCCTCAGGCACAAATTGACAACGCTCCCGCTATCCGCTACCCCCCCACCCCCATCACGCCCCCCCATCCCGTCCGCCCCACCCCCCGTGCAGTCCCCCCCACCCCCTGCCTCTCTTCCTCCAAGCCCTTCTCTCGCAGAACGGCAGTGGTTCGTGCCATAGTGTGTTTGGGGAAGGGTGTGTGTGTGTGTGATTCATTTTTGACAGTATGCAAATTGTAATATAGGCTATCTCCCCTTGCTCTCTAGAATGGGCATACAACACATTAATTAAGTCTCCCAAAGGAACAGTTCACCACTGACACTAGAGTGGAAGAAAATACAATTTACGCCAGCTTGGGAAAATGATCAAAGCATGCACTCTTGCACAGGTGAGGGGTCCAAACTACTACTAAACATGAATAGAGAAGAACTGCTAAAAAAGAAAAGGCACTGACAGTGACAACAGCCTAATTTACTTCACATTATCAAATAAGATTGTTCACCAAATCGAAACTGCTGGCCAAAATGAAACTAAATGTTAGTTCAGCCAGCCTTCATGTTTACTCTTGGTGTAAGAGGAAACCAAAACAGTTCTGTAGAGATCTACTCTCTACTCTGCCAACACTATCTCAACCTCTTCAACACACAGAAACAATGTCATCAGACTGTGAAAACATAGGGGCCCTCACACATTTTCATTGCATCAATGTTGACTGAGGGCTCTCCAGAAATGTCAGAGCATGTCTATTAAGCTAATGTGATGGAAGACAAAGGTAAACATCAATGAACTTCTTCACCCACAACCAATTTTGCACTGTGTGTTGCTGTTGTTGGAGAGGAGCTGGCAGGACATAGCTAGAATTCTTCCACACCTTTGCAATCCGCGTGTAAACCTGACACTGAAGCCTGCACACAGTCAGGCTTGACTTTCCACCTCGGTGTCTCCAGAGATAGTCGTCATGGCAGTGAGTACAACCTCCACGCCGCTGGGGTTGACCTATTTTCAAAGTTAAGCCGGCCGTTACCACGGGGAGTCTGTAGGTTGGTCACTGGGAGTCTGTAGGTTGATGCTGGCCATCTCCGGTTACACTCACACGTGGCCAGAGATCAACAAAATCGTCCCCACTATTAATAGATATCAGGAAAAGCGTCCATTGACCTGGGAAACCCTCTGAAATCCAAATGTAGAAAGGCGCGAACCAACTGTCCAATGAGCATGGCGAAATTATCTTGTGGCGCGAAAGTGACATCAGATCTATTCATATCGACCAATGACAGTCTCTTGGTGGGATGTATTTTTAGAATAGGATTTTTAACGTGACACGCCCCCCCCCCCCCCCCCCCTTCCATCTGACCACCTCCAGCCCCAAGCATGGGTGAAATGCCAGCAGTTCAAGAGGAGATGGCCGTCGCCTGACCCCCAGCCTGACACCCCGCCACCAGACCAGACGTGAGGAGAGATGAGGCCATTTCAACCTCCCCTCTGCAGGACCCACCCCTGCATCAGTCGACACCCCCTCGAAGCTCCAAAACAACCCCCTTCAGGAGCAGCCACGGGGTCAACTGCCCTGACCCCTTTTTGCCAGGACAACTACAGGGTCACGCTGCCCTGACCCCCTTCAGCACTGACAACCACAGGGTCATGCTGCCCTGACCCTCCTCCTCATTCCTCTACAGGATTCAGTGAACTCTCAGATAAGTTTTACCCCTATATAGAAAAGGCTGGCTGGCTGGCTTAACCTAGTATTAATCAAAGAAGGTTTATCCATGCACGTTGACTTACCAATCATTGTTTTATCACTTCAAGTATTATTAAAGTCATTTTGTATTTGATCTCTGCCCTTATCTTCTCTGTTGTCCTGTCTATTCTTGACAGCGAGTAAGGCAAGTGAATGTTGCAGCAGTGCGTTTACCCCTAGACATCTTCTTTATTAATAATGAGAAAGAGCACTGGCTTGTAACATATATATTGTGCTTAATTGCATGTCTGATGGTCTTCTTGAGTAGGTTTTTCTTTTGAACGTAGATATCTCTATGCACAGTCAGTTAATTCTGATTTCCTCCAGCGCCTCTCTGCTATTCGCTTCTCGATTTTAGCGATGTGCACTTCGCTTGTGTACCATGGGCACTCTTGTCTTGTAGAAATGGGCCGCCTTTCCAGTGGAGCATGCTTGTTTAATTATCGTGCGGACTAGAATATCGTTGAATTGCTCGCAATGCTCCTTCATGGATATTGGAACAGATGAGCACAATGTAGATGTCGTTATGTCCTGCTTTAAAGGACTCGTGATCGACTTGTTTGAGAATTCGAACCAGAACGGTGCGTCTGCTTGGTCTTTTGAGGGTCAGACCAGTAGGCCTATCGCAGAGGATGACATGATGATCGGACATCGCTTTGTCCAGCACTTGGATTTTCTTTATCTGTTGACTATCCGTTCTTGCAACAACCCAATCCAGGATATGGCCTGACTTGTGGGTGGTATGCATGTTGCTTTGCTGGAAATTATGGTCTTGAAGCATCTGCGTGATCCGTTTTGTGCTAGCATCGTTTTTATAATCAAAATGTACATTGAAGTCACCAATTATGATAGGATTGGAACAATGTCGATGGCTTCCAGTAGAATCTTGAATTCGTCAAGGAATGATGATGGTGTGGCTTTAATATTCTTCTTGGACGGAGGCGGATGATAAAGGCATATGAAATGAGTAGACATCCCTTTGTGGTGTAAAACAACAGCAGCTGACTCCAGGCTGGCGGTGTTGTGATCGAGAGATCTGACAGTCAATTTTGAAGTGGGATCTGTGGATGATGGCTATACCTCCTCCTCTACCCCTAATAGTCTGGGGTATGATTTCAGAACATAGCCGAGCGGAGCTGCAGAGTTGGTGATTGCCTCGTCACCTTTCATTTTCAGCCAGGATTATGTGATGAACATTATATCAATGTTCTCCTCCAATATGAGGTCAGCTATTTCTTTCGTTTTATTTCTCAATGACTGTGCGTTCCACGTCAACCTTCACCTCATGATCGCTTCTTATATATAGGGTGTACCTGTATAAGATTAGTATGGGTGACAGCCCGCTTCCGATTCGATTCTGGCTGCGGAAAGACATCCATAAATCCAGGAAAACTACAACAAAGACCATTCTCAAATCATTAAAATAATGGAAGTAGTTGCTGAACTCGCCGTGCGTTCTCCAACGCTACGTACGTCGCATTCTACCGAAGACAGCACATTCAAACATCTAGAAGACTTAGAACGCCTTCACAGTCGTTATTTGCGTGCATCCGAAAATGTACGCAGTATAGCCAATTTCTTCGGGATATTGCAGTTGCAGTTGACCAGCCACCCAGCCATAGAGATTACGATGTGTTCTCACCATTACAACAGATGGAATAACAAGTATGTTGATTGATTCTTTATTTATCACGCACTTAGCACGCGCATTGTATACAAAACTATCAATATCTCTGAGTTTGAAAGGAATCTAGGGCGATAAACATCGTCATCTCAGGCTCCCACACAAAGAAAGAAGAGCGTTATGAGGAGGGTGAAAGAAAGGAGAAACAGCTGGCAGATTCAAGGGATACAACTCAACAAGGGAGGTAATGAAAAATGGCGGGAGTCTACAAATTTAGCTCATGATGAGTTAGGTCGACATGGCTCTGTCGCACATAACATCACCCAGCGGCAGCATTTACGCTGCTATTGTTTGTGAACAAACATGGATTAAGGTTCTGAAGGATTGGGAAGCAGAGGTGAGTGTCGCTTGTCATATTGCACCCATTATTCCATCACGACATTTGTTTCCTGCTCGTCTTGATCGACTCGCTCTCGCAGTTGTTGTTTACATTTGCACATCCCTCTCAAATCTGATATTCACTATTTCGTGAATTGGCGTACAAGATGACTTGTAAGCTTGCACATCTACACACACGCACACATTCGGTTCCATGTACGTTCCTGTGAAAATTTGCCTGCCTTATTGTATCTGAGTTCTACTTCTAGACACGTTTTCTTGACGTGTTGATTCGAATGATTCAGCCAACTTAGCTTACGGCGCTCATGACATATGACAGTACATGTATAAATAAGACATACAGTATTACACTGCATGCAAGCGAGAAATGTCAGGTGCATGCATACTGTGCATCAGCACCCATCGTTGATCAATATGAACACGCAACATTTGCAGCTGTAGGTGGCTCAGTCGATATAACGTTTGAAGAATTAAGACGCTTTAAATTAAAACTATAATAGCAGCAGTGACAGTAGTAGTAGTAGAGTATAGTTGTAGTAGTAGCACAGTAGCGGTAGAGGAGGAAGAGTAGTAGTACAGTATAGTTGTAGTAGTAGTAGTAGTAGTACTACTACTAGTAGTAGTAGTACTACTACTACTACTAGTAGTAGTAGTAGTAGTAGTAGTAGTAGTAGTAGTAATAGTAATAGTACTTAGTAGTAGTAGTAAGAGAAGGAGGAGGAGGAATTGTTGTGGCAACAGCAGTAGCGGAGCTAGTTCCAAATAATTAGGATCATGCAAATAAACCATTGAAAACACACCTGTGTTGTATGATGTTAGAACAGTGGCAACGATGCCAGCAAACATTCCTACTTTCTATACATGTCTAAATATAGCTCTTTAAAACATTTTTCAGTAAGTTCACCAAGACCTTCACATGAAAGTCTTTTGTCTTTCATTTGGTCCCCATCCAGCACAGTATGATCTCTATTGCAGTTTGTGATCCGGGCTGAGGAGAAAGTGCGGGGAGTGGAGCTGACCATTGGTGACCAGGCACTGCCCAGTGTGTGGGTCAGCACTGACCATGCCGTGTGGCAGGTGTCTTCCTCTCACTTGGCATCACTCAGTCAGCCCTCCTCCTGCAGGTGTGTGCCTCACTGCAGACCCGCCACCTGCACCCATTTTAACTAGAACTAGAGAGCACTCTGAGAGTTCAACCCTCCACCTAGAAAGCCTAAATTTCCATTCCGTGGTATATATATATAATGTGTGTGTGTGTGTGTGTGTGTGTGTGTGTGTGTGTGTGTGTGTGTGTGTGACCAGCCACGACAAAACCAGTGCCAAGTCATTTTTTGGACAAAATAGGGTTTTAATATTTTTGAATTCTGCATTCATTTCTGTTTGTTTTGATATAAGAATGAACAGTGTGAGTTAGTTAGAATAGGAGTTACAGGCATTTCAAGTTGGGTACTGAAGCAGCGGTCATTTTGAAAAAACGTTCTCAGAAGATTTACCCTCTTTAGACATTAAACACCTTAGCAACGGTATTTCAAACTCCGCTTTCAAAAATAGCTGACCTTATTTTTCCTCGACATCCACAGAGCGGGAACGCCAAGAGAGCAGCCTTTCTAACGGTATATAACATGAAGGGGTTCTGCAAGGGTTTAGGTGTGTTTATTGCGGCTAAAATGAGGCAATTAACGCTAATTACAGGGAGCTTTTGAAACAATGCTTAACACAAAAGTCTTTATTTTACCATCAAAATATTATTCTTCAAAATGTTTCCTTTACTGGCATGATAGTTTGAACGATGTAGAATCTATTTTTATCAAAAAGTGAAAATCGCCCAGATTGACTCTCCCTGCCTTTTCTCAGACTTAGCGCAAAATAGGGCCGCATGACTAGCACTGGTTTTGTCGTGGCTGGTCACATATATTAAAAATTCAGGCAGGACATTAATTATGCTAGCCAGACATGACCCTACCAAAAAATTTTCCTCCATTTTAGGGTATGCTGGAGGTTGAGTGTGAAGCTCAATTGCAGGCATCAGTAGTTTGACATCGTCGACTTCTTGATTTATGATAACATTTCTCATTTTGGTTGTAATTCCAAAACTTGGTAACGGAAAACCTCCAAAATGTAAAGGATTGTTCCTTGGGTCAAACCCTGACCTTTCACCAACTTTCATTAGAATCCATTGCAAACTTTTAAAAATTATGTTGCTGACCTACAAAGGAACTGAGGGAAAAAACATAACCTCCTTGGCAGAGATACTTACTCTCATTTGTCATGATAATTCCAACAAATGCTGCTTTTCTGATTCAAGTGCCAATCATTCCCATTATTATTTTTCAAGTTTGATGTAATATTACAATAAAAGTATCCCATACTTGTGCAGTTCGTGAAAGCTCTTAGACCTGGCCATTCCCCACAATAATGCAAAGGCAGAGGGTTTTCTCTCTCTCTCTCTCTCTCTCTCTCTCTCTCTCTCTCTCTCTCTCTCTCTCTCTCTCTCTCTCTCTCTCTCTCTCGAGTTGTTTGAAAGAATAAAACAGAGGCAAGTGCTTCTATCCGAAGGTCATTGCAACTAAAATAAGCATGATGTCATAGGGCACAGTGTGCCACACCCTGCAGTCTTCAAAGAGTGTCCTGCTAAAGTCCAGGTCAGCAGAGAAGTGAATTCCCTCGGTAGAGACTTAGAAAGTGTCAAACCAGTGTGATGTGAACCAACTACTAAGGGAAAAAGACTGTAGACATTAACTGTAATGTATATACATGTACTTCTGTGAAAAGAGTAGAAATGCTACTCACAGACACTTCATGTCATGGGTCAGCCAGCAGGTAAAAACATGGCACTTCCAATTTTTGCCCTTTTATTCTGTTCTTCATATTTGTTTAATAATGAATATTATGTATGAGAAAAGTGGCAGGTCTGAAACTGTGTGTTGCTCAGGTAAGACGATAGTGTGATTAAGTAAAGGAGCAGTCTTCTCAGGTGTCAACCCAGTGGCTCTGCATTGGTTCCTAGCTTGTAGAGAACATGGTCTGTGGAGATTATGCAGTGATTTAACTCTTAAGATCCTGTACCGCCCATAGCCACCCACCCTGCTCAATCCTATACCGCCCATAGCCACCCACCCTGCTCAATCCTGTACCACCCATAGCTGCCCACCCTGCTCAATCCTATACCACCCATAGCTGCCCACCTTGCTCAACCCTATACCGCCCATAGCCGCCCACCCCATGTGGCTGTTACTTTAATGATTTTTTTCTACAAATTGCATAATCCTTACAGAACTGGGGAATGAAACACATGCATGACTTACTAGACCTTAAGAGTTTTAAAATGTAATTGTCTGTATGAATCAGGTGATGGGAGCTACTATGCATGTAGACTTCTGGAGAGATAATGTCTTATGTTTTATTTCATTTGTAACGATTTGTTATGTTTTGTTTTAATTTTGTTATTTTAATGTGATCTTTTATAGTAAGTCATTCCATCTGGAATGAGATGCATGGAACATAGCAGCATTTTTTCAGAAGTGTCATTCATTTCAAGTATTTTTCTTTTGAAGCAACCATGGCTCCATAAACAAACAATTGTTAACTAATTGAGTTACTTTATTACACTTTAAAGTTTAATATTGAAAAGCAAATCCTCTGACAGAAATAATGCTTTCAGGGAAGATGCAGACATGAGTGGAGATATTTTTGAGGACATGATGACCGAGAGCTGCGCGTCTTTCGAAATCACAAGACCTGCATCACTGGATGCTTTTCCACTCAGCTCAGGACATCTTGTCTGGAAGGAAGCAAGCATCAAGAGCTTTGCACCAGTGTCTTCTTGCCTTGTCTTGGCAGGCAGGGACCAGCGTGGAACTCTCTGTCTGAAAATCCTGAGAGTGCCGGACAGACCAGAGGAGTCGTCCACTGTGGCGGATTCCTGGACATTGCCGGACTGTTTCACAGTGGGTTCTGGCAGAGGTCAGATGGAGGGAAGCGGGATGAAACTCAAGATTGTCACATGTGGTTCAGCGTCTGCTTCTCGAAATTTCTCCTCCAGTCAAGTCCTGACTCTGGACTCGAGTCTCTTTGTGAGGATGTTTGGAGTGGATGCTTCTCTTTCAGACAGCCCCGTAGTCCTCGTATGCAGTGAGGAGGGACTTGTGTTCTCTCGACCCCTGCGATCCTTGGGGACTACCTCAAATGGGGCACAGTGGTCACCATGGAAACTACTCTGTGATGCAGGTGGAAAAGTTCAGAACGTTCTCACCCTGTCTCTACCTGGGAACACTTCTCCGCACTCAGACGGTGGAGAGGAGTTAGTTGTGCCAGAACATTCTGATGCCTCTGTCTCTGGAAACAACAGAAACAACACTCTGTGCTTTGTGACCTTCTTGGGGAAGGTGACGTTGATCTCGGCAAACATGGACGCCCAGACCTCACTTCCTGGAAGAGCTTTGGGTGATGTTCAGTCTCTATCCCGGATTTGCACAAGGTCAGGCACACTGTGCAGCTCCGTGCTCGCCTCCAGCTCTGAGGCCTCTGCTCTGTACCACAGCGGTGGGAGGGGGGTGATGCGCTCGCAATTGAGTTTGGAGGCCCAGGCATGGGGGGCAGATGTGGTGAGTGAGGTCACGCTGACTGACCTGATGACCTTCAGGAAAAATGCCACAGGTAAACAGTCATCTAATGTGATACTCTGATTCTTTTGCCTTGATGGTTTCTTAGAAAAGTTTGAAATTTTACCAAATTAAATTTTTGTCATCCAAAAACATGAACAAGATTTTTGTGGGTGTTGTTTTGTTTGTGAAACTTCATTTTGAAGTTGACATTGACAAAGGACAAAAGTATTCTAAAAATGTTCTGAGTCTCAATAGCTGGAGCCTACTGTATTTATTGATAGTGTATGAAACGTTATGTTACTTTTGATCAATGTTCTATACCTTCAAACAGTTTTGTGTTATTGCTTTTGATTTTTATGAAGATAAGATTATGAGTACCATCATCATTGTCATGTGCATCATTGTGGTCATCATCATCATCATCATCATCATCATCATCATCATCATCATCATCATCATCATCATCATCACCATCATCGTCACCACCGCCACCACCACCACCATCATCATCATCATCATCATCATCATCATCATCATCATCATCATCATCATCATCATCATCATCATCATCATCATCATCATCATCATCATCATCATCATCATCATCCATTTCCTCAGGTGAGGTGAGGCTGGCTTGCTTGCTGCCCAGTGGTCAGTTGCTGCAGGCCAAGGCCAAAACATTGCTGCCAGAGCCAGATGACCTTGCTGCCTGCATCAAGACTGCCTTGCTGGGACTGCACAGCAAGGGCAGGGAGATGGAGAGGCTGGAAAGCCAGGCCCAGGATCGAACCGGCTACCTCAAGCAGCTGCAGACTGTGGCTCTCCTGCTGCGATTGGCGGCTGCAAGGCCCAAGCTGATGCATGGAGACGGAGACTGCATGCAGTGCAAGGCAAGTGCAGCAGTGCTGTGCAGTGTTGCAGGCTCTGTGGCCGAATGGTGAATGCACTTGACCTGCATGTCGCTTGCAGCTATAGCGGGTGCAAAGGTCAAAGCTGCACTGATTCCACAGTTGTGTCCTTAATTGTTCAAGGTGCT
>JAWQFJ010023314.1:7500-12188 GCA_034096865.1 Theodoxus fluviatilis | reverse complement strand
GTATCTCAAAATATAGCTTTTTCTGCGCGAACTGGAGAGAGCTGCCGCCATTGAGTTGTCTAAAGCGTAGACATCTACGCCATATCTACACGAAAGCAGTCCTCTGATTGGTTCTCTGAATAGAATCCTCCAATCAGCAGGCAGCTTTATTCGCCGTCTTGTCACTAAGCGGTGTGAGTACACTTTCCTTGATTCACCCCTACTCTCGCCGCTAGGTGCAGCGTCTTGTAACTTTGAAGAGCAAAAGCTCGGCATGAGCTATCTTTGTGTAACCTATAATCTTTGTGTAAAGGCAAGGTTGGTCGAGCACGCCTTTCTCTACACTCCATTATGTCACTGCTGCATTCATTCATCCAGCCATCCATTCAAGCTGATGTTTAAAACGCCTCTTTTCCTGGCTGTAGGCCTCAAGTCCCCATTCATGCCCTGATTCTCTCTTTCGTTTCAAAGATGGGGTGAAGAAAGACACTTTCCTTGGTTGAATAAAGGCTTTCTTAAGCAGGATGTTCTTTCAAAGTTCTTGAGGTAAAATGGCTTTCCCGCGCTACATGAAAGGCTGTGTTTGTCTAAAACGCCTCTTCCTCCTTTCCTGCTGGAGCGGGACTTCCTCTTCCCCCAACCCAAGCCAAGCCTACATCGATGATGTATGCATGAGTACAACACAAGAAATGGATATTATGGAGATGGTACAGAAAACAGAACAGTTCCTTGAATACACAGGAATGGAGGGGAAACACGCGAAGTGCGCCCTCATCCATGCACAGCGGACTGGAAACAAGTGGGCCAAAAAAGACAACACTCAGAAAGTATGTCTGAACATACAAGGGGGTGAGATACTCAAATATGGAAGAGCACAGGAATACACATACCTAGGGTTCAAAATAGGAATAGACAACGCGTCAGAGAAGAAGCAACTTCAGGATATCCAGCAGGAATTCAACACCACAGTTGAGAAAATCAACCTCTCTCCACTCCCTGTAAACAAAAAGATCGAGGCAATCAATGTAATGGCAATCTCCCAGCTGAACTTTTACTTTGAAAATCTTCAGTTCACCGAGAAGCTGCTCAGAGATCTGGAGGATACAGTGGTTGGCTTTATAAGGGAAAACTTGAAGCTCAACACATCATCCACCAGAACTCAAATCTTTACTCCGAGGAGACAAGGAGGACTTGGAATGATCAAGCCCAACGCAGTGTACCATGCAAAGAGAGTGTCCTTTCTCCTCTCGGTCCTCAACAGTGATGATCCTCACGTCAGAGCAGCCACACGACACAGCCTCTCATTTCATATGAGCAAAAGAAAAGTGGCCATGGTTGCAGATCCTGATGATGAGAACTTTGGAGGCTGCCGAACAGACAGCAGCGGAAAACTCTACAAAAAGTACAGAGTGAACTGGCCTCGATCTACCTTCGTTGAAATGAACGAACTCTGCAACAGACCGAAGGTCCAGCTGCAATACGACTGTGACAGTGACTCCTATGCAGTGGCAATTCCAGTATCCGAAGAGTGTGACATACACTTCAGATATACTGACCCCAAGCTCCTATACACAGCCATGAAGAAACGAGAGATGGAGAATTCTCTTCAACACTGGAGCGACTTGATCCAACAAGGGAGACTACTACGTCAAGCCATACCACACGCAGACATGTCGTGCTCCAATGAACACCTGAAGAACGGTTCCATCACCGACCACCTGACACGTTTTTCTGTGAAAGGTCGCCAACTACTGGAGACCAACGCAGTCAATCAGACCTATTACCCTGAGTCATACCCGCGGGAGTGCTCCCTGTGTGGCTTCCATACAGACACGAACTCACATGCGCTGAGTGGATGCAAACGACTGTGCGGGCTCTACACTGAGCGGCACGACCGCTGTGTTGACCTCATGCTTGAAGCATTGTCGAAGTCGGTGCTCACGGAGTTCTGCGAGGTATTCCAGAACCGGAGAGTATGTCTGGATGGAAGGGTTCTTGACGCAGGCAAGCCTGATCTGTGTTTTTTCGACCAAAGCAGGTCAGTCGCTTTCATCATCGAAGTATCCAATCCCTTCGATGCATTCATCGATGCCTGCTACCAGCACAAGTTCCGGAAGTACATGCCGCTCTAACTGTAGCTGGTCGAGGCAGGTTTCTCCACCAAGGTTGTCGTGCTGGTTGTCGGCTCCCTTGGTACTGTACACCGTCGAGTGGTCTCAGGTCTGACACTGCTAGGGCTATCAAACGTATCAGCAAAAGACTCGCTAAATACGTCAGTGTATCTGTTATGATAGGATCGCGTAGGGCTTGGGCACATAGAGGACATCTGATGAGCCAAATCGAACAATGACATTGTTCCACGTAGCACCCATCCAGTAATCTCTACACCAGCAAATGCAATCCACCCAAATATTTGCCTCCCATGGACGTTATTCACGCAGCGGCCATTTTGAAATCGAAAACGAGACGGACTTTGCAAAAATATTGGCGTCTGCTATGGCCAGCACCAGTACCTGCCACGAGTTGCATAGACCAGCGCTTACAAGCGCTGAGAAGCGCTTGCGCCGTGAAACGGCTTGTTCAGAAGGCGCAGCGCTGCAAAGCGCCGAATCACATGCAGTGCTTTGCAGCGCTACGCGTCCTGACAAGCCGTTTTCACAGCGCAAGCGCTGCTCAGCACTTGTAAGCGCCTGATCGCGCTCGGCGTCTCCCTTCATGTACCTCCATTCTTGCATGGAAATGCGGAAATATGGGCAAGTGATGTTGGTGCCCACATTTAAAAAGACAGTCAGAGGCTGTGGAGCGAGTCCAGCGCAGGGCTACCAAGTTGTTGAGTGAATGTCGGGAGATGTCTTACAGCGAGCGCGTAGAGTATTTGAATCTGCACTCACTAAAAGGAAGAAGGATTCGTGGTGACTGCACCGACTACTAAAGTTTTCAAAAACCAACTGGACAAGGATCCTACATTCATATCGTTATCTAGAAGCTATGATGAGCGACACTGTCGCAATAGGAAGATTGCGCTAAGACCTTATGTTATATAACGCAACACATTACGATGGGGCGTTCAAAAGGCTTCACGGCCTACATCTAGCCTCTCAACTACTACTACTACTACTACTACTACTACTACTACTACTACTACTACTACTACTACTACTACTACTACATACCCAGTAGAAAGAAAGGGAAAGGATACGAAAAGTTCATCGAAGGATTTGTGCATGACATCGAAGGTAAAACAGGTTACCCTTCTCTCTTCACTCTTGTAGATCTAGATCTCGTAGTGTTGATCACTATGACCGGTGTTTCTTGAAATAAGGTCAGTAAGCCTATATGTTAATTTATTACGCTAATATAACCATGGGCTGTCTTTGCAGATAGTTTGTTATATCTGATCATATACTTAATTTTGAGTCAAAACTGCGAGATAAGCGACTACTGCCAGCTGGGCTTGCATCGTCTGCCATGCCGACATCAACATGTCCGGTGTGATCAAGACTCTATACATGGCTCTCTACCATTGGCTGATTTATATTTTTGGACCAATCACAATAGGTTTCTCATGAGTAGAGGTTGTTACTACGTTAGGTCGTGCAAAGTGATCGAATGCTCTTGCTTCCTGGTGTAAACATTGCAGTTTCCCAGCTATAAACAAGAAAAACAACATCACTTGCCCATATTTCAACATTTCCATGCGAGAATGGAGGCACATGAAGGAGATTTCCACTCCATGTACTGGTACTGGTGCTGGCCATAGAAGACTCCCATATTTTTGCAAAGTCCGTCTCGTTTTGAAAACCGGAAGTATCTCGCGTGAATAATGTTCAACTTTGTATTTGCATTCTCTCTGCATAAATCCAGCACTTGAGGTGATATTAGCAAGAGTTATGCATACGATCTGGTAATTTCTGTTAAATGTAACAGCCAAGGGTATGAAGGTGCACTGAAATATTATTGAGATATAGACCACCCAACAGAACTGTTGTCTAAATGAGTGTGGTCCACCCACATCGAATGTCAATAACACCAACCAACTAGTATGAACACAGGCCACATTTTGAAGTGTAATAGTTTGGAATAACTGCCAGCTCTTGCAGTAAGCCTTAGTAGAACAGGCCAAATAATCATGTTATGAGATTAATGTCAAGCATGCCAGCGTGTTGCATTTGCTCTCTGTAACTCTTTCTGCAATAAAGTGTTCTGGTATGTGTGTGTGTGTATGTGTGTATGTGTGTGTGTGTGTGTATATGTGTATGTGTGTATGTGTGTGTATGTGTGTATATGTGTATGTGTGTATGTGTGTGTATGTGTGTATGTGTTTATGTGTGTATGTATGTATGTATGTATGTGTCGGTTCCTTTATCGCGCAAAACCTCACGCCTGCGGGCATGCTCAATGCGATCACACAGAAAAAAGAGTCAGCCATTAAAGAGATATGTTTTAAGACCCTTTTTAAAATGAGAGAGTTTGGTAGACTCTGAGCAGTTCAGGAATGTTGTTCCAATAGCTGAGTCCCACAAAACTGAAAGATCGGCGGCCATAGTTACCAAGCCGTCGGTGTGGGACACAAAGAAGTTTTTGAGTGGATGATCTTAAATGTACCTTCACAGGACCCCGTTGAACTCTCTAGAACACAGGAGAGTCAACTAGGCTCTCTGCCAGCGACTCTGAAAAACGTCGTTGACATTTCAAAGCAGAGCCGCGCC
>JAWQFJ010023314.1:0-2500 GCA_034096865.1 Theodoxus fluviatilis | reverse complement strand
ACAAAAGTTATTTTGCTTAGAACGCTAGTGTTCGAACCAATGAAAACTACGGAAAGAGACGGCCGTTTCGTTCCTTGCCTCTCATTGGCCAGCTTAATTGTCATGAGGTCAGCGTGTGATCACGGGCGAAGCTGATCAGCTTTGGTCTATACATTTAAATTTTGTTTTGTGATGCGTAACTTTGTCACTTTGTCAACTAACTCTGATTTAGATGTTGGTTTCTTGGCATAGCCAGCTTACCATGTCGGAGCAGATGAAACAAATGAGAGCAAAGCAAAATGATCACTCGTGCACTGAGTGTTGATGCCTGTCCAGTGTCCGGGACACTCCCCGCAGTGTGTTTTGTTTGCTTTGTAAGGTTTGAGCACAAAGTTGTAAGTGTAAAAATGGTCAGTTATTTATTGTAATCGGTGATTTTGGTTGTCATGAAACTTTGTTTTGTGCTTTAATTACATTTTCTTGTCATCATCTTACTTGTTACATAACGCCAAATGCGGCAATTAAGTTGATCGTGCACTCATCGACTGGATGATCGTGAATTTTCTGTCCTCGCCTGACCAGGGAAACAAAATTGTCAATTCAAGCTAGAACTAAACAGTTATCTGCTGCCACTCATTCGAGCTTTACAGGAAACATTATATCACACTAGCTCGATCGTCTGCTGGGGTAGTGGCTATGGTTCGATCGTGTTCGTCTGCTAGTGCTAGGTATGTACGGTGTGGTTTGTTTACTTATCTTCTGCGGGTTTTGTGCAGAAAGTATACGTTACGATAGTCTATTGTGACTATTTTTGAATAGTTTTTGATCTAACAATGCCGGTCACCTCCACTGCAGAAAGGATTTTGTCGTTGAAGCTGCGCTAACCCCTCTGTTGTCTTCAACGTGTCAGCCATGTCGACATGTACGCGTTATCTGCCTCGTTTTAAAACCAAAATGGCGGGTCGCGTGAATAAGGTCCATCAAATGCGGCTACGGATTCTGTAGTTTCATCTTTGCTAGGCACAGCAAGTGGCGCACTCTAGTGTGAAACAGTTAGAACGCCTTCTGAGATGCTCGAGCTGCGCGCGACTTTGACAGGAATTTGACTTCTGCCACTGGGTGAAACGTCACCAAAGATGGTGTATGAATTATTTTCGACCCTAATGCTTTTATTATGTCTTTTCTTTGATCAAGAGGAATACATTTGAGTGTTAAATAATTTAGGGGATTCTTGAATTCAAAAAGGGGATTCAAAACCCTATACTTTTGATGATAATGTGCTTTTAAAGTTATTAAATAAAAGCAACCAATCAAAACTCTAGAGGCTGCTACATCGTAGCAGAGATGAAGCAGAGTGCAACGGAACGCAGTAGGGTTACCTTACGAGCAGCCTTGGCGGGATGTTCGGCCACATTTCAGATAAAGCGAGGCGAACACATCATAACGAATGGCTATTCGCACTAGACACTGCTGTGTGGACTAATGATGAAATGTGCGAATCGGATCGGTTTTTATTGATTCATTTTATATCAAAGGATGAAGGTAGTTTTAAAAAGCCTGGATACAGAAGGTTCATTGCGAGGTCGGTCTTCAATATGTTCGATGGGCATTTTCTGTGTCGACGCGGATTTCCTTGACATTTTGCACACTTACTGGAAGTTAGGTCCGATTGAATGTATCAAATTTTCAGAATCGAGGTTTGAAAAGAAATTGATTTATGTAGGTCGTAAACTCGAAACCCCCCCCCCCCCCCCCCCCCGAGATTTCAATTGACGGAATAGCCAGATCGAGTCGAACAGAGTTATCTTTTTCTTACTCTAAAACTCTTTTTTGTTTCAACTGTGCAGTGTGCGAGTGTTGGAATGCTTTGTATGAATGTAGACTTTTCATTGTAAACGCCATGAGCTTGCCTATTAGGGAAGGTATGGGCGTATAAGTAGTCTGTATTATTATTATTATTATTATTATTATTATTATTATTATTATTATTATTATATTATTATTGTGCGTGAATGAGTACGAATGCGCATGCACATGTCTGGGGTGAACATCTATAATACACCTCCTCCTCTGTGTGACTGTGTGAGTGTTAATTCAGCGTCTATGACATGCCAAAGCAAAACAAAACATGTCATAATAGGAGCTTCCTGAACCTATCCATCATGTTTAAAATATATGGTCGATTGTTTCCTGGGCCGATAGCTTGCAAGGGGGTTTAGGGAAAAGAACGTTATAAATGCTTTACAAACACTCCGTCATATCAATTCTCTAATGGCTCAGCTGGTAGAGCGTTGGACTCTTGGTCATGCATGACCAGGTTCGATTCTGCGCTGAAACTTTTTTATTCTCTCTTTTTTCGAGAGGTTGTGGGTTCGAACCCGACCTGGTTTTTTTGTGTTTTCGTGTGTGTGTGTGTGTTTTCCCCCCTCTTTTCTCGAGAGGTTGCGGGTTCGAACCCGATCTTTTTTATTTATTTATTTTTTAAATACCAAAACCTGGAGGTTCGGCGCCATCGGTTTTT
>JAWQFJ010023313.1:0-5000 GCA_034096865.1 Theodoxus fluviatilis | reverse complement strand
GAGATAGATAGAGAGAGAGATAAGAGAGAGATAAGAGAGAGAGAGATAAGAGAGAGAGAGAGAGAGAGAGAGAGAGAGTTTTAGACCGACGACCACAGGTATGTGGACGATATTGTCTGAGTGTCACCTTCTTTAAATTAAGTGAATTATTAAACAGAATTGCCACAAGAATGCTCGGTTATCGTTAAAAAGCAAGAAATGACCGGAGCGCACGTTCACACATGCACGCACTCACGTCAGCATACAAGCAGAAACACACGAACGCAAGCACCCGCGCGCGCTCGCTCGCCCGCTCACACTATAAATATAACAATACATGTACAAATATGCCGCCTAATTATGATGTAATTCTCATAACGAATTTTAAAGACATACCTTCATCACGGACATCAATTTTATATTTATCGTCCTTGTCGTTCAGTTTCATCGTCTTGAACCACTCTTCAAGGTCGTACTCACGGCTACAAAACAAGAAATTCCGTGGTGAGTCTTTTCTGGTGGGAAATGACTTGATAAATCAATTAACGGCCTGATCTTTCTCTCTGATATTGATTAGTGTCACAAAGACATGATTAATCTCGTCAGACTAACACGCATTGCATGGTGTTGATCATGAAGACGTGATGAATATCGTCAGACTAATTGCCATGCTTGGTGTTGATCATGAAGACATGATGAATCTCGTCGGACTAATTGCCAGGTCAGGAATGGTGTTGATCATGAAGATATAATGAATCTCATCAGACTAATTGGCCGGACAATGCACGGTGTTGATCATGAAGACATAATTGCCAGGTGTAAATAATGAAGACATGCTGAATCTCGTCAGTCTAATTGCCAGGCCATGCATGGTGTAGATCATGAAGGCATGATGAATCTCGTCACACCACTGCCAGACCATGCATGGTGTAGATCATGAAAACATGATGAATCTTGTCAGACTGATAGCCAGAACATGCATGGTGTTGATCATGTGCTTTTTGGGGTACAACTTTGGGCCAAAGCCGTTCAATGCTCTCCTCCTCACTTGGAACCTGGCTGCTGGGCTCTGGGGGCCTACTTCAGCAACTCAGCTGGTGGTGGCTATAAGCAGGCTTAGAGGCCACCGAAAGAAATTTGGACACACCAAGAAATCAAGAACAAAAATTACATTTGTCGTCGTCGTCGTCATCATCATCGTCGTCGTCATCGTAATCTTATTCCTCTTCGTCGTTGTTGTCATAATCATCGCCGTTGTCGCCATCATCGTCACCATCATCATAATGGTCGTCCTTGTCGTTACCTGATCTTGGCGGTATATTCCACAGGCTCTGCTTCTGGCTGGTCCATCTCGTCCTCTCGTGCACAGCGCCTGAGAGCGGGGGCAGCCCTTCCGAGGACACCGATGGGAGGCAGCAGAGAATGCTTCGCTCCAAACTTCCGAGACTGCCGCCTCTGCCTCTGCTTGGCTTGCTTGCGACCTGGAAAGATGAGATAAGATGTTTATCCTGCGTTTCTATTGAGAAGTGAATTATATCGTTGCTCCAGTGGGTCTGCACTTTCCCCCGAACCTCACAAAAGCTTGAAGTAGGTGTAGAGACATGCAGTGCCATCATCTCTACAACTATAAAGCTCAATGTGCGTGTGTTTGTGTTTGTTTGTTTGCTTGTTTGTTTGTTTGCATGCATGCATTCCCAAACCATTTAAGCTGCTGGATTCAAACATTACACACATAATGTAGGTGCTGTAAAGAAGTCTAGAGGCTGTGTACCTTTGTGGTAGCGACAAAATGAGCCGATTTTAAAACAGATTTGTAATGCATTACACTGTTAGGCAATGCTGGCCCTTGCTTGAGAGGAGTTAGGCCCCGAGGAGTGGTCACGTTTGGTAGAGATAATGATGCTGAGGGAAAGAGAGAGGCGTGCTCTCAATAAAGACAACCCCTGTCCATCTCTGCACTTAAAGCACGTTCCCACTGATAAATTTCTGGTCTGGGAAGAGAAGAGTGGAGGTGGGGGTGGAGCAAGAGGAGGAGCAGCAAGAGGAGGAGCAGCAAGAGAAGGAGCAGCAAGAGGAGGAGGAGCAAGAAGAACAGCAAGAGGAGGGGGAGGAGGGGGTTGGGGAGGAGGAGCAAGAGGAGGAGGAGCAGGAGGAGCAGGAAGAGGAGAAGGGTCTCAACCGAATGGGAAGGAAGGAATCCAACAGGCCAATTCTACCCTCCGGACAGTTGGTCTTATTTTGCCACACGCCTGTGTAGTGGAAACGGCGGGTGTAGTGGGTGAAGCCCCGCTAGTTTCGACACAATGGTACCTTTTGATTATTGAATTGTTGTACACTGGAACTAACTTTGGTCTGCAGCAATAAATGTGAACCAAGAGACAACCACCCCCACCACATCCAGGCAACCATCAAGAAGTCTATTCTTTGCCCACTCACTTGGTCTGTCACCCTTCTTCAATGGCTCGAAGCAGCGCAGATAATCAAAGAGCTCCAAGGTGTTAATGGGCGAGATGTCTTTTGGGGGGGAAACCAGGGGGTTTCCATAGCACGTGAAAATGCTCAGGCTCTCAAGTAGGGCTGAAAGAGAGTAAACTTCCTTCATACAAAGATTCCCCTCCTCTCCAATTCGACTGAATCACTGTACATAGTGAGATCTCACAGATGCATTTTGATTTGATAAAGCTGTCATACGCATATATCAAACCGACAGAAGTCACTGAAGAATAGACAGAAGTAAAAACTAATAGAAAATGGCACATTCGTCAATGTAAACAGGTAAGTTAAAAGACAGGCGGGCAGGCACACGCACGCGTAAGCGCGCATGCACACACACACACATACACACACACACACACACACACACACACAAATACATACACACACACACACACACTCTCTCTCTCTCTCTCAAAGACAGACAGACACACACATACATACACACACAGACACACACACACTCAAAGACAGACACGCGCGCGCGCGAACGAGCGTGCACGCATACACACAGATACACACACACATGCACACACACTCAAACACACACACACATACACACACAAATGATAGGCTGGCAGGTTGGCAGGCAGGCACTCAGGCAGGCGCGCAGGTAAGCAGTCAAGGAGGCAGGCAGTAGGTAGGTTGATAGGAGAAAGTCAGACAGACAGACGGACGGACGGACGGACGGATGGACGGGCAGTCGGACGGACTGACGGATAGACAGACGGACAGACGGACACACAGACAGAGAGAAAGACACATAGACAGACACTTAGATACAGACAGACAGATCGATGATGATGAATGAAAGAATTCATGAATGAAAGAAAAAGAAAGAACCCAATAGATAGATACCGATCTCAGTAGGGAGGCACTCGATTCTGTTGTTGGCGACCAGGAGCCCACGCAGCTTGCACTGGGAGGTGAGCCCCTTGGAGGGAAGCTCACTCAGAAAGTTGCTGGAGACGTCCAGCCACTGCAGGCGAGGCAGCAGGACGAAGAAGTCATCTGGCAGTTGCATCAGCCCGTTGTAGTCCAGGTACAAGATCTGAAAGGGAATGGTGTTGTTGCGGAAGAATGTAAAGTGATATAATCGTGTAAGATTGTTTGTGTTTGTGGAGGTGGTTTGTTTAAGTAGCTAAAGAATTGTGTATTGCTTTAACGTGTTGTGCTATGGGAAAACGGACGCGTTCACCTCTCTTTGTTCTGCCCTGAACAAAGACAGGTGAGCACGTGAGTATGGATGAGTCAGCTGTCTCCTTGTTAGTAGGGGAGGGGGTAGGTGTGATCGTGCTCTTTGTTGTGAATAGGGGGGTGGGGACGATCAAGCCTCCCTTACTTCCGATGCTGTAGGTAACTGGCCCTATGATTGGATCCCAGGGGCGGAAACGGAAGGGCCTGATGGGGAATAGTCAAGCAGTATATATACATTGTCGATGCTATGGTACGCAAGTGAGAGCGCAAATGTCAGAGGTGTAGGAGCGTAGAAGTATACTCGCCGTCACTGTATGCCATGTCCAGTCCGGAATAAACACTCTGAAAGGAACAATCGCCTGTGTCCAACTTCCTACCATTCCTGACGCAAGTGAGGACGGACCGTAAGCAGACCTCCGAGCAGCAACACTGGAGTCAGAGGCACCGGAGAGGTCAGTGGTCATTATTGTTCCGTAACAGTGTCTTCGATGTTTGGTTTGAAAACAGCACAAGTACCATAAGATGGCTTGCAAAAATGTAACTGGATTGAATGATTGCTAATCAAGCATTGGAAATGATAATGCTATAAAGTAAAATCCTGAAACTGCATCGAAAACAGACGTCCTGTCGAAGTAAAGACACGGATTCCGAGGAGTCAGTTGAGAATTAAATGGCGCTTAGACTGGTGCATTCCAAACCAGGCATACGAAACAACGAAATAAATATAATCTTCAAACACGTTGCGGTTAGCTCTTCAAGTCAAGTCCTCTACGGCGTCTTGGAGCAGGGAGACAACAACCTTTGGCGTCCGAAAAGACATGTCGAGGACTGTATGAAAAAGCATCTCCGGCATGGTGGCGTGCCACCAAGAGGTGTGGAATTCATGGCGAAGGACTGAACCACCTGGAGGGCGGCTGAAAGGGAAGCGATAGCCACTTTCGAGCAGACCAGACGGAACCGACTCGCCATTGCCAAGGAGAGAATAAGGGCCGTAACTCAGGACACCTGCAGGGCTGCCTTCCAGGGTCCCCACAGTCCCCGTCAGTGTGGGCAGCACATCAGCCTTGCAAGTCACATCAACAGACAAATTCGGATGAGAGACTAAACTGCGCAGCCTGCCATAGTCCCTTGCGGCAGGCAACCACAGCCGGTAAAGGTCCTTGCATTTATTACCTCCGTCTAGAAGGTTATGTTTTGCCCGCAGTTCATTAATTAGTTAATTATTCAGCAAAATAACTTTTAAAAGTTCAAAACAAATTCTGGTTAAGTTTGGTGCGAAGTCAGGGTTTCACCGAAGGACCAATCCAATAAATTTAGGAGGCTATCCGTTC
>JAWQFJ010023312.1:0-11482 GCA_034096865.1 Theodoxus fluviatilis | reverse complement strand
GACAGACAGACAGACAGACAGACAGACAGACAGACAGACAGGACAGACAGGACAGACAGACAGACAGACAGACAGACAGACAGGACAGACAGACAGACAGACAGACAGACAGACAGACAGACAGACAGACAGACAGGACAGACAGACAGGACAGACAGGACAGACAGGACAGACAGACAGACAGACAGACAGACAGACAGACAGACAGACAGGACAGACAGACAGACAGGACGGACAGACAGACAGGACAGACAGACAGACAGACAGACAGACACAGACAGACAGACAGACAGACAGGACAGACAGAGACAGACAGACAGACAGACAGACAGCAGACAGACAGACAGACAGACAGACAGGACAGACAGACAGACAGACACAGACAGACAGACAGGACAGACAGACAGACAGACAGACAGACAGGACAGACAGACAGGACAGACAGACAGACAGGACAGACAGGACAGACAGACAGATAGATAGACAGGACAGACAGACAGGACAGACAGACAGACAGACAGGACAGACAGACAGACAGACAGACAGACAGACAGGACAGACAGACAGACAGACAGACAGACAGACAGACAGACAGACAGACAGACAGACAGACAGACAGGACAGACAGACAGACAGGACAGACAGACAGACAGACAGACAGACAGACAGACAGACAGACAGGACAGACAGACAGACAGGACAGGACAGACAGGACAGAGACAGACAGACAGGACAGACAGGACAGGACAGGACGGGTTGTTGGGGGGAAGGGACAGAACCAGATTATAATATTCAAAACGCACTGAAAAGCTGGTAAGAGGAAGCGGGAGATGCTGGGAAGGGGGGTGACTTGCTGGGGGGAGTAGGCCCTGCCCTCCAGCCCAGTTGAAGGCGACGCGGCAGGGGAGGGGCGCCGATGTCCCTCCGGCAGGTCCGGTCTACCCATTGGGCGTAGTCCACGTGGATTCCTCCAGCCCGGTAGCCCGACTGTAGTACACAAGCCTGCAGTCACACACAAGCCTGCAGTCACACATGCTGCAGCAACACAAAAGATCTGGCAAGTCCATTTAATATATCTGAAGGTCCACACATCAGTCACTGTAGTCAAACAAAGTCTCGCAGTCATAACAAGATCTGCCAAGTCACACAATAGATTCTGCAGGTACCAACAAGATCGGCAGCACACAAAACCTGCAATCAACGCACAAAAACCGCATTCACTACAAGCCTATTCAGTCGACACAAAAATCTGCAGTTACCACAAAAAACGAGTTCCACACAAAAGCTTGCGTCACACGAAGTCGGCCAGTCACACAAGAAATCTGCACGGTCACACAAAGATCGGCATGTCACCCACTAATAATCGGCTTAGTCATCACTAAATCGCAGTCAACAAAATCTGCAGTAACACAAGCCGTAGTCAACACAAGGCCTGTAGGTCACAAAAGCCGGCGTAGTATCACAAAGATCCGGCCAAAAGTCACACAACTCTGCAACAACACAAAAAGAGTTCCCAAATTTAACCACAGACCTGGGTACCCCAAAATTGTGGCCTCAGCCCAGCTCAATCGGTTCTGATATGCGTTATTTTTTTAAAAACTGTGCGTATTTTTGCGCGTGACCGACAATTTCAGAAAATGCAGCGTGTGATCGCAAAACATAAGGATAAGGGCAAAATGCGCAAGTGAAAAGTAGTATATACCCTCGACGCCTGATCCGCAGCCCGCGCATGAAAAATGATTTTGGCCTTTTTGGTCGTCTATCGTTTTTCACTTGGGAATACATTCTAGTTATGAAAATGCTGCAGTACGAAAATTCATATTTCTAACGCTTCGCGATAGCTCTTCGGGCTGTGTCTACATGAATTGGAAATAGAATCTGTGCTTCGTTTAGAAGAGAAAAGAGAAGAGAGAGGACGAGGAGCGAGAGAGAGACAGAGAGACGACAGAGAGGACAGAGCGAGGAGCCAGAGAGAGACGGGAGCGACGAGAGAGATGAGAGATTGCAGAGAGAGAGATGATTGAGAGGACAGACGAGAGAGGAGAGAGAGAGAGACAAGACAGGACAGGGGAGAGGGCCCAGAGAGAGAGCAGAGACTTAGAGGATCGAGAGTCTTTAGGTAGAAGAGAGAGACCGTAGAGAGAGACGAAGTGAAGAGAGAGACAGAGAGACAGAGAGAGAGAGACAGAGAGAGAGACAGAGAGACAGCAGAGAGAGGACAGAGAGAGAGAGACAGAGAGAGACAGACAGAGAGAGAGACAGAGACAGAGAGACAGAGAGAGAGAGAGAGACAGAGACTTAGAGAGACAGAGAGAGAGAGAGAGAGAGAGAGAGAGAGAGAGAGAGAGACAGAGAGAGAGAGAGAGAGAGAGAGACAGAGAGAGAGAGAACAGAGAGAGAGAGAGAGAGAGAGAGACAGAGAGAGAGAGAGAGAGAGAGAGAGAGAGAGAGAGAGAGAGAGAGAGAGAGAGAGAGGGAGAGAGAAGTGAAACAGAGAGGCGGGCTCAGGTATCCTCCCTGCAAATGTTTTTTTAAGATTGCTTGACCCACTTCTTACCCCAGCATTCTGTAGCTAAACTAAACAGCCCTCTGGGAACACCATGCAGTCACAACAGTGTTGTCAACCCATATTACACAAATGTCCGATGAAGAGCTCTTGTCAAAACAAAACTCGAAGAGTGGGAGACTGCTTCCAGCCGCAGGAAAAGTAAATTGTGGATCAAAACTTCACGGGAAAAAAAAACCCTTTTGATTTCACCATTGTCGTATTTTTCGATTTCACGATTGTCCTATTTTTCCACACAAGTCGTAGTAGTCGTATTTTCAATAGTTTGGCGTAAAAAATACGCCAAAATCGTATAGGTAAACAGGTCTGATAACAACATATTTCCTTGAAGCTATTGCAAATCACCTCTAGACAGCTGTACACTGTGCCAGCATTCACCTCTAGGCAGCTGTACACTGTGCCAGCATTCACCTCTAGACAGCTGTACACTGTGCCAGCATTCACCTCTAGACAGCTGTACACTGTACCAGCATTCACCTCTAGACAGCTGTACACTGTGCCAGCATTCACCTCTAGGCAAGCTGTACACTGTGCCAGCATTCACCTTAGACCGTCATGCCATCACTCTAACAGCTGTACACTGTGCCAGCATTCACCTCTAGACAGCTGTACACTGTGCCAGCATTCACCTCTAGACAGCTGTACACTGTGCCAGCATTCACCTCTAGACAGCTGTACACTGTGCCAGCATTCACCTCTAGACAGCTGTACACTGTGCCAGCATTCACCTCTAGACAGCTGTACACTGTGCCAGCATTCACCTCTAGACAGCTGTACACTGTGCCAGCATTCACCTCTAGACAGCTGTACACTGTGCCAGCATTCACCTCTAGACAGCTGTACACTGTGCCAGCATTCACCTCTAGACAGCTGTACACTGTGCCAGCATTCACCTCTAGACAGCTGTACTCTGCCAGCATTCACCTCTAGACAGCTGTACACTGTGCCAGCATTCACCTCTAGACAGCTGTACACTGTGCCAGCATTCACCTCTAGAGCAGCTGTACACTGTGCCAGCATTCACCTCTAGACAGCTGTACACTGTGCCAGCATTCACCTCTAGACAGCTGTACACTGTGCCAGCATTCACCTCTAGACAGCTGTACAACTGACATGTGCCAGCATTCACCTCTAGACAGCTGTACACTGTGCCAGCATTCACCTCTAGACAGCTGTACACTGTGCCAGCATTCACCTCTAGACAGCTGTACACTGTGTGAGCATTCACCTCTAGACAGCTGTACACTGTGCCAGCATTCACCTCTAGACAGCTGTACACTGTGCCAGCATTCACCTCTAGACAGCTGTACACTGTGCCAGCATTCACCTCTAGACAGCTGTACACTGTGCCAGCATTCACCTCTAGACAGCTGTACACTGTGCCAGCATTCACCTCTAGACAGCTGTACAACGACACTGTGACATGGCAGCATTCACCTCTAGACAGCTGTACACTGTGCCAGCATTCACCTCTAGACAGCTGTACACCTGTGCCAGCATTCACCTCTAGACAGCTGTACACTGTGCCAAGCATTCACCTCTAGAGCAGCTGTACACTGTGCCAGCATTCACCTCTAGACAGCTGTACACTGTGCCAGCATTCACCTCTAGACAGCTGTACACTGTGCCAGCATTCACCTCTAGACAGCTGTACACTGTGCCAGCATTCACCTCTAGACAGCTGTACACTGTGCCAGCATTCACCTCTAGACAGCTGTACACTGTGCCAGCATTCACCTCTAGACAGCTGTACACTGTGCCAGCATTCACCTCTAGACAGCTGTACACTGTGCCAGCATTCACCTCTAGACAGCTGTACACTGTGCCAGCATTCACCTCTAGACAGCTGTACACTGTGCCAGCATTCACCTCTAGACAGCTGTACACTGTGCCAGCATTCACCTCTAGACAGCTGTACACTGTGCCAGCATTCACCTCTAGACAGCTGTACACTGTGCCAGCATTCACCTCTAGACAGCTGTACACTGTGCCAGCATTCACCTCTAGACAGCTGTACACTGTGCCAGCATTCACCTCTAGACAGCTGTACACTGTGCCAGCATTCACCTCTAGACAGCTGTACACTGTGCCAGCATTCACCTCTAGACAGCTGTACACTGTGCCAGCATTCACCTCTAGACAGCTGTACACTGTGCCAGCATTCACCTCTAGACAGCTGTACACTGTGCCAGCATTCACCTCTAGACAGCTGTACACTGTGCCAGCATTCACCTCTAGACAGCTGTACACTGTGCCAGCATTCACCTCTAGACAGCTGTACACTGTGCCAGCATTCACCTCTAGACAGCTGTACACTGTGCCAGCATTCACCTCTAGACAGCTGTACACTGTGCCAGCATTCACCTCTAGACAGCTGTACACTGTACCAGCATTCACCTCTAGGCAGCTGTACACTGTGCCAGCATTCACCTCTAGACAGCTGTACACTGTGCCAGCATTCACCTCTAGACAGCTGTACACTGTGCCAGCATTCACCTCTAGACAGCTGTACACTGTGTGAGCATTCACCTCTAGACAGCTGTACACTGTGCCAGCATTCACCTCTAGACGGCTGTACACTGTACCATAAGGGTACAGTAAGGCAATTTATAGGGGTAAATTAAGCCCATCTATATGGGTACAGTCAGCCCATATATAGGGGTACAGTAAGCCCACCCAGAAGTATACAGTAAGCCCACCCATAGGGGTACAGTAAACTACCATACATAGGGGTACAGTAAGCCCACCCATAGGGGTACAGTAAACTACCATGCATAGGGGTACAGTAAGCCCACACACATTGGTGTACAGTAAGCCCACCCATAGGGGGCACACTAAACCCTTACATTGGGGTAAAGTAAGCCCATCCATAGGGGTACAGTAAACCCACACATAGGGGCACAGTAAGCCCATCCATAGGGGTACAGTAAGCCCACACATAGGCGTACAGTAAGCCTATCTATTGTGGTAAAGTAAGCCCATCCATAGGGGTACAGTAATCCCACACATAGGGGGCACACTAAACCCTTACATTGGGGTACAGTAAGCCCATTCATAGGGGTACAGTAAGCCCACACATAGGGGTACAGTAAGCCCATCCATAGGGTTACAGTAAGCCTATCTATTGTGGTACAGTAAGCCCACACATAGGCGTACAGTAAGCCTATCTATTGTGGTAAAGTAAGCCCATCCATAGGGGTACAGTAAACCCACACATAGAGGTACAGTAACCCCACCCATAGGGGTACAGTAAACCCACACATAGAGGTACAGTAAACCCACACATAGAGGTACAGTAACCCCACCCATAGGGGTACAGTAAACCCACACATAGAGGTACAGTAACCCCACCCATAGGGGTACAGTAAACTACCATACATAGAGGTACAGTAAGTGTCACGACTCAAGGTGAAATGTGTTCTTTTTGGAAGGAGTTTATTATAACCAGGGAGTGCGGCTATAGGGGTTTTAAGCTATTCGGTTTTCTGGGCAGTTCAGAGTATTGCTTTTGAGTGTTTTGCATGGCGTTCTTATGTGTTGGGTTAGTTAATTACATTTTTGAATGGTTAATTAAGACTGGGGGCCATGTACACGTGCAGCACGGCTGTGTTGGTTTACCACCGGGTTTTTCACTTGCTTCGCATGCTTTTTTAGTGGGTATTTCGCCAGTGCCTTGGATGAGTTAGTTCAGTTTTTCCAGGTGAAGTGACGTAACAAGAAAAGGAGAAGATGTCACGAGAAGATGAAGAAGAAAGAAACCGGCACGGTGGTGGATGGTGGAAGGAATGGATTGCCTTCCCCGAGGAAGAGGGGTTGGCCTTGAGCTGTGAAGTGAGTGGGGTTTGGACTGTGGCGGTGAAGTTTGTGAGTTGGACTGTGGGGGTGAAGTGAGTGGGGTTTGGACTGTGGCGGTGAAGTTTGTGATTTGGACTGTGGGGTGAAGTGAGTGGGGTTTGGACTGTGGCTGTGAAGTTTGTGATTTGTGCGTTGGAGGTGGAATAGGGAGGAATTGTACTGTGGAGATTGAGGAGGGATGATTTTGGTGGTGCAGGTGGAAAATAGTGATGGTTGGTGTTGTGCAGATTGGGCAGTGACGGTTGAGGCTGTGGGGTGGAATTGTGTGATTCGTGCTGTGGCGGGGAAGAGTTGGCGTGTTTTGGAGGGTTTGTGATTTGTGATGAGAGGTGAAGGGAGGTGGAGTTTGTGACTTGTGTCGGGAAGGTGAAGTGATGTAGAGTTTGTGCGTTGTGCTGGAGAGGAGTAGGGATGTGGAATTTGTGACTTGTGTTGAGGAGGTGAAGGGAGGTGGAGTTTGTGACTTGTGCTGTGGAGGTGAAGGGGTGAAGGTTTGGAGTGTGTAATGGAGACAGGTTGTGAACTGTAAGGTCTATATTTGTAGTTGTTTCCTTTGACCTTCTGTCTATTAAATCCGTTGTTATTCATTTATCTGCGCTTGCGTGTTCTGTAGCGTGTACGTTTTTTTTCGTTCAAGTAGCCCAGAGGTAGGAAGTGCATTCGATATTACATGTTCAAGAATTGTTTACAAGCCAATACCACCTAGCAGCTCTTGACAGTAAGCCCATGCAAAGGGGCACAGTAAACTACCATACATACAGGTACAGTAAGCCCATATATAGGGTTACAGTAAACCCACACACAGAGGAACAGTAACCCCATCCATAGGGGTACAGTAAGCCCATATATAGGGGTACAGTAAACCCACACCTTGGGGTACAGTAAACCCACACATGATAGAGGTACAGTAAGCCCACACATAGGCGTACAGTAAGCCCATCTATTGTGGTAAAGTAAGCCCATCCATAGGGGTACAAAAGCCCACACATAGGCGTACAGTAAGCCTATCTATTGTGGTAAAGTAAGCCCATCCCTAGGGGTACAGTAAGCCCACACATAGGCGTACAGTAAGCCTATCTATTGTGGTAAAGTAAGCCCATCCATAGGCGTACAGTAAGCCTATCTATTGTGGTACAGTAAGCCCACACATAGGCGTACAGTAAGCCTATCTATTGTGGTAAAGTAAGCCCATCCATAGGGGTACAGTAAGCCCATCTATTGTGGTAAAGTAAGCCCATTCATAGGGGTGCAGTAAACACACACATAGAGGTACAGTAAGCTCATACATATGGGTACAGTAAACCCACACATAGGGGTACAGTAAACCCACCCATAGGGGTACACAAAGCCCACACATTTGGGTACAGTAAGACCATCCATAGGGGTACAGTAAATCCATTTGTAGGGGCACAGTAAGCCCACATATAGGGATATAGTAAATCCATTTATAGGGGCACAGTAAGCCCAAATATAGGGGTACAGTAAACCCATACATAGGGGCACAGTAAGCCCACACATAGAGGTACAGTAAACCCATACATAGGGGCACAGTAAGTCCACAAATAGGGGCATAGTAAATCCATTTATAGGGGTACAGTAAGGGTACAGTAAGCCCACCCATAGGGGTACAGTAAGCCCACACATAGGGGCACAGTAACATCACACATAGGGATATAGTAAATCCATTGATAGAGGTACAGTAAATCCATTTGTAGGGGTACAGTGAGCCCACACATAGGGGTACAGTAATCCCACACATAGGGGGCACAGTAAACCCTTACATTGGGGAACAGTAAGCCCACACATAGGGGTACAGTAAGCCCACACATAGGGGTACAGTAAGCCCACACATAGGGGGCACAGTAAACCCTTACATTGGGGAACAGTAAGCCCACACATAGGGGTACAGTAAGCCCACACATAGGGGTACAGTAAGCCCACACATAGGGGTACAGTAAGCCCACACATAGGGGTACTGTAAACCCATTTACAGTAAGCCCACACATAGGGGTACAGTAAGCCCACACATAGGGGTACAGTAAGCCCACACATAGGGGTACAGTAAGCCCACCCATAGGGGTACCATAAGCCCACACAAAGGGATATAGTAAATCAATTTGTATGGGTACAGAAAGCCACACATAGGGGTACAGTAAGCCCACACATACGGGTACTGTAAACCCATTTACAGTAAGCCCACACATAGGGGTACAGTAAGCCCACACATAGGGGTACAGTAAGCCCACACATAGGGGTACAGTAAGCCCACACATACGGGTACTGTAAATTCATGTATAGAGGTACAGTAAGGCCACACATAGGGATATAGTAAATCCATTCATAGAGTTACAGTAAATTCATTTGTAGGGGTACAGTAAACCCACACCTAGGGGTACAATAAGCCCACACATAGGGGGCACAGTAAACCCACACATAGGGGTACAGTAAGCCCACACATAGGGGTACTGTAAACCCACACATTGGGGAACAGTAAGCCCACACATAGGGGTACAGTAAGCCCACACATAGGGGTTCAGTAAGCCCACACATAGGGGTACAGTAAGCCCACACATAGGGGTACTGTAAACCCATTTACAGTAAGCCCACACATAGGGGTACAGTAAGCCCACACATAGGGGTACAGTAAGCCCACACATAGGGGTACAGTAAGCCCACACATAGGGGTACAGTAAGCCCACCCATAGGGGTACAGTAAGCCCACCCATAGGGGTACCATAAGCCCACACAAAGGGATATAGTAAATCCATTTGTATGGGTACAGAAAGCCACACATAGGGGTACAGTAAGCCCACACATACGGGTACTGTAAACCCATTTACAGTAAGCCCACACATAGGGGTACAGTAAGCCCACACATAGGGGTACAGTAAGCCCACACATAGGGGTACAGTAAGCCCACACATACGAATACTGTAAATTCATGTATAGAGGTACAGTAAGGCCACACATAGGGATATAGTAAATCCATTCATAGAGTTACAGTAAATTCATTTGTAGGGGTACAGTAAACCCACACCTAGGGGTACAATAAGCCCACACATAGGGGGCACAGTAAACCCACACATAGGGGTACAGTAAGCCCACACATAGGGGTACTGTAAACCCACACATTGGGGAACAGTAAGCCCACACATAGGGGTACAGTAAGCCCACACATAGGGGTTCAGTAAGCCCACACATAGGGGTACAGTAAGCCCACACATAGGGGTACTGTAAACCCATTTACAGTAAGCCCACACATAGGGGTACAGTAAGCCCACACATAGGGGTACAGTAAGCCCACACATAGGGGTACAGTAAGCCCACCCATAGAGGTACGGTAAGCCCACACAAAGGGATATAGTAAATCCATTTGTATGGGTACAGTAAGCCACACATAGGGGTACAGTAAGCCCACACATACGGGTACTGTAAACCCATTTACAGTAAGCCCACACATAGGGGTACAGTAAGCCAACACATAGGGGTACAGTAAGCCCACACATAGGGGTACAGTAAGCCCACACATACGGGTACTGTAAATCCATGTATAGAGGTACAGTAAGGCCACACATAGGGATATAGTAAATCCATTGATAGAGTTACAGTAAATTCATTTGTAGGGGTACAGTAAACCCACACCTAGGGGTACAATAAGCCCACACATTGGGGTACAACAAGCCCACACATGGGGTACAGTAAACCCACACACAGGGGTACAGTAAGCCCACCCATAGGGGTACAGTAAGCCCACACATAGGGGTACAGTAAGCCCACACATAGGGGTACAGTAAACCCACACAGAGGGGTACAGTATGCCCACCCAGAGGGGTACAGTATGCCCACCCAGAGGGGTACAGTATGCCCACCCAGGAGGGTACAGTATGCCCACCCAGAGGGGTACAGTAGGCCCACCCAGAGGGGTACATTGAACCCACCCAGAGGGTTAGAGTCCAGTCATTGAAGGAGAGGTGAAGGAAAGTGATCTATCTGGTTACGCACACTACCCTCCCAGTCTCCAACCTGTCCCTGTCCACTTACTCATCCTCTCACCATCACGGGTTGCACACCTTGTCCACAGCAGTCCAGCACATTGGCAGTTTGCACTGGTCAGTTGGAGCTGACCAAACTCATTCAGCATGTGGCTGTCTCAGTGCCTCATCTGCTGTCCAGTCATCAACTCACCTGTACGGCTCACGGTCATTGGAGGTGGAGGTGCGGCGCGTGAGGCCCGCTCCTGAGTAGTCGTCTCGAGACTGCCCTGAGCTGTAGTTGGAGTTGTAGCCGACCAGCTCTGATGCGGGCTGCCTGGGGCGCGATGTCAGTCCTGTAATGAGAGAAAAACACAAGTCCAGCAGATGCAAGAAGTGGTGGACAGACTGGAGAACACACACACAACACACACTGGAGGACACACACACAAAACACACACTGGAGGACACACACACACACAACACACACTGGAGGACACACACACAACACACACTGGAGGACACACACACAACACACACTGGAGGACACACACAATACACACTGGAGAAGACACACACAACACACACTGGAGGAGACACAACACACACTGGAGGACACACACACAACACACACTGGAGGACACACACAATACACACTGGAGAAGACACACACAACACACACTGGAGGAGACACAACACACACTGGAGGACACACACACAACACACACTGGAGAAGACACACACAACACACACTGGAGGACACACACACAACACACACTGGAGGACACACACACAACACACACTGGAGGACACACAACCAACGCACACTGGAGGACACACACACAACACACACTGGAGGACACACACACAACACACACTGGAGGAGACACACAACCAACGCACACTGGAGGACACACACACAACACACACTGGAGAAGACACACACAACACACACTGGAGGATACACAACCAACGCACACTGGAGGACACATACACAACACACACTGGAGAAGACACACACAACACGCACTGGAGAACACACACACAACACACACTGGAGGACACACACACAATACACACTGGAGGACAC
>JAWQFJ010023311.1:0-12173 GCA_034096865.1 Theodoxus fluviatilis | reverse complement strand
TTGTGGTGAACGTTGTGTCTTTTATTCTTGTGGCAAAGTGTTGTCGCTGTGTTCTATTTCTGCTGTGCAGCTTTCATTATTTTCCTTCCCTGTTACGACAGGCTGCTTCTGTCTTTCATTATCGCTGTCAAGTCTTATCTTTGTCTCCATTTCTCATTTTCTCCTCCTTTTCTTCCGTTCTTGCCGTCATGTGTTGTCTTTGTCTTGTGTTCCTGTTGCAACGAAAGAAGTATTATTCCAACCCGATGAACAATCATTAATGTGTTGTTGCTGTCTTCTTGATGTTTACTTCTTGACTCACATGCGAAGCAAAAGTGAGTCTATGTACTCACCCTTTTGTCCGTCCGGGCGTCCGGGCGTCCGGGCGTCCGGGCGTCCGGGTGTCCGGGCGTCCGGGCGTCCGGGCGTCCGAAAACTTTAACGTTGGATTTTTCTCGAAGACTATTAAGTCTATCAATACCAAATGTGGCATGATGGTGTATGATGACAAGGCCTCAAAAAACATACATAGTGACTTGTCCTTGCTTCAAGGTCAAGGTCGCAGGGGCCGTAAATGTTGTCTAAAAAACAGTCATTTTTCACATTTTCTCAATTTTCTCTGAAGTTTTTGAGATTGGATACCTGACCTATATATGGTATATAGGACAAAGTAAGCCCTATCTTTTAATACCAGTTTGGTTGACCTTGCTTCAAGGTCAAGGTCACAGGAGCTCTTCAAAGTTGGATTGTATACATATTTTGAAGTGACCTTGACCCTGAACTATGGAAGATAACTGTTTCAAACTTAATAATTATGTGGGGCACATGTTATACTTTCATCATGAGACACATTTGGTCACATATCATCAAGGTCAAGGTCACTTTGACCCTTATAAAATGTGACCAAAATGGGGTAGTGAACCACAAAAAGTGACCATATCTCATGGTAGAAAGTGCCAATAAGCACCATTGTGCTTCCTATGTCTTGAATTAACAGCTTTGTGTTGCATGACCTTGGATGACCTTGACCTTGGGTCAAGGTCACATGTATTTTGGTAGGAAAAATGTGTAAAGCATTTTTGAGTGTATGATGTCATTGGTAGGTTTAGTTGTTTGACCTTGACCTTGAAGGTCACCTGAAGGTCAAGGTCATAGAAAGGTCAAGGTCAAGCATGTGAGTCGTATGGGCTTTGCCCATCTTGTTTGTGTTGTTGTCATTCGTTCCTGTTGTCCTTTTCTGTTATTTCTGTCATCGCGTGTTTTATATCTTTTGCCATGAGGTTTGATTGTTTTCCATGAATGTTGTCAAATGTTGTCAGTGTCTGTCAATCCTGTTAAATTGTGTTGTTTTTGTGTTTCAAACATGTTGTCATGTGTTGTCTTTGTTGTTGTCCTGTGTTGTCTATGCGTATCATTTCTGTTGTCGTGTGTTGTCTTTGTGTATCATTCCTGTTGTCATGTCTTGTCGTTGTCTTTCCTGTTGTTTTGTGCTGTCCCGGTGTATCATTTTCGTTGTCTTGTGTTTTCTTTGTCTTTCCTGTTGTCATGTGTTGTCTCTGTGTATCATTCCTGTCGTCATGTGTTGTCTTCGTGTATCATTCCTGTCGTCATGTGTAGTGTTTGTGTATCATTCCTGTCGTCATGTGTTGTCTCTGTCTACGTTTCCTGTCGTCATGTGTTGTCTTTGTGTATCATTCCTGTTGTCATGTGTAGTATTTGTGTATCACTCCTGCTGTCATATATTGTCTCTATCATTCCTGTTGTCATGTGTTGTCTTTGTCTTTTCTGTTGTCATGTGTTGTCTTTGTGTATCACACCTGTTGTAATTCAGGGGTGGACGAGGGGGGGGGGGGGGGGGGGTTCTGGGTTTCCGGACCCACCCCCACCCCCCAAAAAAAATAAAAATAAAAAAATACAAAATAATAATAACAAAACTATTTATATTAGTGCTGCCTGAAAGTGGTAATCCCCCCCCCCGCTCTCATGTTTCGGCTCAGGTTCAAGCGCAGCAATAGGGTTTATCTCTGGCCCTCCGCCCCCCCCCCTCCCCCCCCCCTCCCCCCCCCCTCATGTTTTGATTGAGGTACGAGCGCAGCCATAGGGTCGGTCTTCTGCCCCCCCCCGCTTTTCCCCCCCCCCCCCCCCCCCCGCTCTCACAATTTGGCTGAGGTACAAGCGCAGCCATAGGGTTGTACTTGCTGAGCTCGAAGCGCTCCTATCCCCCCCCCTCCCCGCTGTTAAATAAAGTTTGGAAACTCCACCCCCCCAAAAAAAAATAAAAAAATGAACTGATCCACGCCTGTAATTTGTAGTATTTGTCTTATCTGTTGTCATATAATTATTGTCTTTGTGTACCTTTCCTGTTGTCTTGTATTGTCTTTCTGTATCACTCCTGTTGTCATATGTTGTCCTTGTGTATCACTCCTGTTGTCAAATGTTCTCTTTGTGTATCACTCCTGTTGTCATATGTTGTCTTTGTGTATCACTCCTGTTGTCAAATGTTCTCTTTGTGTATCACTCCTGTTGTCATATGTTGTCTTTGTGTATCATTCCTGTTGTCATGTGTTGTCTTTGTGTATCACTCCTGTTGTATTGTCTTTGTGTATCATTCCTGTTGAATTGTCTTTGTGTATCATTCCTGTTGTCTGGTATTGTCTTTGTGTATCACTCCTGTTGTCATATGTTATCTTTGTGTAACACTCCTGTTGTCATGTGTTGTCTTTGTGTATCATTCCTGTTGTATTGTCTTTATGTATCATTCCTGTTGAATTGTCTTTGTGTATCATTCCTGTTGTCTGGTATTGTCTTTGTGTATCACTCCTATTGTATTGTCTTTGTGTATCATTCCTGTTGAATTGTCTTTGTGTATCACTCATGTTGTCATGTGTTGTCTTTGTGTATCACTCCTGTTGTCATGTGTTGTCTTTGTGTATCATTCCTGTTGTCATGTGTTGTCTTTGTGTATCACTCCTGTTGTATTGTCTTTATGTATCATTCCTGTTGAATTGTCTTTGTGTATCATTCCTGTTGTCTGGTATTGTCTTTGTGTATCACTCCTGTTGTCATATGTTGTCTTTGTGTATCACTCCTGTTGTCATATGTTGTCTTTGTGTATCACTCCTGTTGTCATATGTTGTCTTTGTGTATCATTCCTGTTGTCATATGTTGTCTTTGTGTATCACTCCTGTTGTATTGTCTTTGTGTATCATTCCTGTTGAATTGTCTTTGTGTATCATTCCTGTTGTCATGTGTTGTCTTTGTGTATCATTCCTGTTGAATTGTCTTTGTGTATAACTCCTGTTGTATTGTCTTTGTGTATCATTCCTGTTGAATTGTCTTTGTGTATCATTCCTGTTGTCTGGTATTGTCTTTGTGTATCACTCCTGTTGTCATATGTTGTCTTTGTGTATCACTCCTGTTGTCATATGTTGTCTTTGTGTATCACTCCTGTTGTCTTATGTTGTCTTTGTGTATCACTCCTGTTGTCTTATGTTGTCTTTCTGTATCACTCCTCTTGTCATATGTTGCTTTTGTGTACCATTCCTGTTGTCATGTGTAGTATTTGTCTTTTCTGTTGCCATGGGATGTCTCTGTGTATCACTCCTGTTGTCTTGTGTTGTCTTTGTGTATCATTCCTGTTGTCATATGTTGTCTTTGTGTATCACTCCTGTTGTCTGGTATTGTCTTTGTGTATCACTCCTGTTGTCATATGTTGTCTTTGTGTATCACTCCTGTTGTCATATGTTGTCTTTGTGTATCATTCCTGTTGTCATGTATTGTATTTGTGCATCATTCCTGTTGAATTGTCTTTGTGTATCATTCCTGTTGTCATGTATTGTCTTTGTGTAACACTCCTGTTGTCATATGTTGTCTTTGTGTATCATTCCTGTTGTCATGTATTGTATTTGTGTATCATTCCTGTTGTATTGTCTTTGTGTATCATTCCTGTTGTCATGTATTGTCTTTGTGTAACACTCCTGTTGTCATCTGTTGTCTTTGTGTATCATTCCTGTTGTATTGTCTTTGTGTATCACTCCTGTTGTATTGTCTTTGTGTATCATTCCTGTTGTCATGTATTGTATTTGTGAATCATTCCTGTTGTCATGTATTGTCTTTCTGTATCACTCCTGTTGTCATATGTTGTCTTTGTGTATCATTCCTGTTGTTATGTATTGTATTTGTGTATCATTTCTGTTGTATTGTATTTGTGTATCATTCCTGTTGTATTGTCTTCGTGTATCATTCCTGTTGTCATGTATTGTATTTGTGAATCATTCCTGTTGTCTTGTATTGTCTTTCTGTATCATTCCTGTTGTCTTGTATTGTCTTTCTGTATCACTCCTGTTGTCTGGTATTGTCTTTGTGCATCATTCCTTTCGTCATGTGTTGTCTTTGTCTTTTCTGTTGTCATGTTTTGTATTTGTGTATCATTCCTGTTGTCATGTGTTGTCTCTGTCTATCATTACTTTTGTCATGTGTTGTCTTTGTCTTTTCTGTTGTCCTGTGTTGTCTTTGTGTATCATTCCTGTTGTCCTGTGTTGTCTTTGTGTATCATTCCTGTTGTCATATGTTGTCTTTGTGTATCATTCCTGTTGTATTGTCTTTGTGTATCACTCCTGTTGTCATATGTTGCTTTTGTGTATCATTCCTGTTGTCATGAGTTGTCTTTGTGTATCATTTCTGTTGTCATGAGTTGTCTTTGTGTATCATTCCTGTTGTCATGAGTTGTCTTTGTGTATCACTCCTCTTGTCATATGTTGTCTCTGTCTTTTCTGTTGTCATGAGTTGTCTTTGTGTATCACTCCTCTTGTCATATGTTGTCTCTGTCTTTTCTGTTGTCATGTGTTGTCTTTGTGTATCACTCCTCTTGTCATATGTTGTCTCTGTCTTTTCTGTTGTCATGTGTTGTCTTTGTGTATCACTCCTGTTGTCATATGGTGTCTCTGTCTTTTCTGTTGTCATGTGTTGTCTTTGTGTATCACTCCTCTTGTCATATGTTGTCTCTGTCTTTTCTGTTGTCATGTGTTGTCTCTGTGTATCACTCCTCTTGTCATATGTTGTCTCTGTCTTTTCTGTTGTCATGTGTTGTCTTTGTGTATCACTCCTCTTGTCATATGTTGTCTCTGTCTTTTCTGTTGTCATGTGTTGTCTTTGTGTATCACTCCTCTTGTCATATGTTGTCTCTGTCTTTTCTGTTGTCATGAGTTGTCTTTGTGTATCACTCCTCTTGTCATATGTTGTCTCTGTCTTTTCTGTTGTCATGAGTTGTCTTTGTGTATCACTCCTGTTGTCATATGTTGTCTCTGTCTTTTCTGTTGTCATGTGTTGTCTTTGTGTATCACTCCTCTTGTCATATGTTGTCTCTGTCTTTTCTGTTGTCATGTGTTGTCTTTGTGTATCACTCCTCTTGTCATATGTTGTCTCTGTCTTTTCTGTTGTCATGTGTTGTCTTTGTTTTCCTGTTGTCCTTTGCTGTCTTTGTGTATCATTCCTGTTGTCATATGTTGCTTTGTGTATCATTCCTGTTGTCATATGTTGTCTTTGTGTATCATTCCTGTTGTATTGTCTTTGTGTATCACTCCTGTTGTCATATGTTGCTTTTGTGTATCATTCCTGTTGTCATATGTTGTCTTTGTGTATCATTCCTGTTGTCATATGTTGTCTTTGTGTATCATTCCTGTTGTATTGTCTTTGTGTATCACTCCTGTTGTCATATGTTGCTTTGTGTATCATTCCTGTTGTCATATGTTGCTTTTGTGTATCATTCCTGTTGTCATATGTTGTCTTTGTGTATCATTCCTGTTGTATTGTCTTTGTGTATCACTCCTGTTGTCATATGTTGCTTTGTGTATCATTCCTGTTGTCATATGTTGTCTTTGTGTATCATTCCTGTTGTATTGTCTTTGTGTATCACTCCTGTTGTCATATGTTGCTTTTGTGTATCATCCTGTTGTCATGAGTTGTCTTTGTGTATCACTCCTGTTGTCATATGTTGTCTCTGTCTTTTCTGTTGTCATGTGTTGTCTTTGTGTATCACTCCTCTTGTCATATGTTGTCTCTGTCTTTTCTGTTGTCATGTGTTGTCTTTGTGTATCACTCCTCTTGTCATATGTTGTCTCTGTCTTTTCTGTTGTCATGTGTTGTCTTTGTGTATCACTCCTCTTGTCATATGTTGTCTCTGTCTTTTCTGTTGTCATGTGATGTCTTTGTGTATCACTCCTCTTGTCATATGTTGTCTCTGTCTTTTCTGTTGTCATGTGTTGTCTTTGTTTTCCTGTTGTCCTTTGCTGTCTTTGTGTATCATTCCTGTTGTCATATGTTGCTTTTGTGTATCATTCCTGTTGCCATATGTTGTCTTTGTGTATCATTCCTGTTGTCATATGTTGCTTTTGTGTATCATTCCTGTTGCCATATGTTGCTTTGTGTATCACTCATGTTGTCATGTGTTGTCTTTGTGTATCACTCCTCTTGTCATATGTTGTCTCTGTCTTTTCTGTTGTCATGTGTGTCTTTGTGTATCACTCCTCTTGTCATATGTTGTCTCTGTCTTTTCTGTTGTCATGTGTTGTCTTTGTTTTCCCTGTTGTCCTTTGCTGTCTTTGTGTATCATTTCTGTTGTCCTGTGTTGTCTTTGCGTATCATTCCTGTTGCTATGTATTGTATTTGTGTATCATTCTGTTGTATTGTATTTGTGTATCATTCCTGTTGTATTGTCTTCGTGTATCATTCCTGTTGTATTGTCTTTGTGTATCATTCCTGTTGTCATGTATTGTATTTGTGAATCATTCCTGTTGTCTTGTATTGTCTTTCTGTATCACTCCTGTTGTCTGGTATTGTCTTTGTGCATCATTCCTTTTGTCATGTGTTGTCTCTGTCTTTTCTGTTGTCATGTGTTGTCTTTGTGTATCATTCCTGTTGTCATGTGTTGTCTTTGTGTATCATTCCTGTTGTCATGTGTTGTCTTTGTCTTTTCTGTTGTCCTGTGTTGTCTTTGTGTATCATTCCTGTTGTCTGTCATCTGTGTGTGTCTTTGTGTATCATTCCTGTTGTCATATGTTGTCTTTGTGTATCATTCCTGTTGTATTGTCTTTGTGTATCACTCCTGTTGTCATATGTTGCTTTGTGTATCATTCCTGTTGTCATGAGTTGTCTTTGTGTATCATTTCTGTTGTCATGAGTTGTCTTTGTGTATCATTCCTGTTGTCATGAGTTGTCTTTGTGTATCACTCCTCTTGTCATATGTTGTCTCTGTCTTTTCTGTTGTCATGAGTTGTCTTTGTGTATCACTCCTCTTGTCATATGTTGTCTCTGTCTTTTCTGTTGTCATGTGTTGTCTTTGTGTATCACTCCTCTTGTCATATGTTGTCTCTGTCTTTTCTGTTGTCATGTGTTGTCTTTGTGTATCACTCCTGTTGTCATATGGTGTCTCTGTCTTTTCTGTTGTCATGTGTTGTCTTTGTGTATCACTCCTCTTGTCATATGTTGTCTCTGTCTTTTCTGTTGTCATGTGTTGTCTCTGTGTATCACTCCTCTTGTCATATGTTGTCTCTGTCTTTTCTGTTGTCATGTGTTGTCTTTGTGTATCACTCCTCTTGTCATATGTTGTCTCTGTCTTTTCTGTTGTCATGTGTTGTCTTTGTGTATCACTCCTCTTGTCATATGTTGTCTCTGTCTTTTCTGTTGTCATGAGTTGTCTTTGTGTATCACTCCTCTTGTCATATGTTGTCTCTGTCTTTTCTGTTGTCATGAGTTGTCTTTGTGTATCACTCCTGTTGTCATATGTTGTCTCTGTCTTTTCTGTTGTCATGTGTTGTCTTTGTGTATCACTCCTCTTGTCATATGTTGTCTCTGTCTTTTCTGTTGTCATGTGTTGTCTTTGTGTATCACTCCTCTTGTCATATGTTGTCTCTGTCTTTTCTGTTGTCATGTGTTGTCTTTGTTTTCCCTGTTGTCCTTTGCTGTCTTTGTGTATCATTCCTGTTGTCATATGTTGCTTTTGTGTATCATTCCTGTTGTCATATGTTGTCTTTGTGTATCATTCCTGTTGTATTGTCTTTGTGTATCACTCCTGTTGTCATATGTTGCTTTTGTGTATCATTCCTGTTGTCATATGTTGTCTTTGTGTATCATTCCTGTTGTCATATGTTGTCTTTGTGTATCATTCCTGTTGTATTGTCTTTGTGTATCACTCCTGTTGTCATATGTTGCTTTTGTGTATCATTCCTGTTGTCATATGTTGCTTTTGTGTATCATTCCTGTTGTCATATGTTGTCTTTGTGTATCATTCCTGTTGTATTGTCTTTGTGTATCACTCCTGTTGTCATATGTTGCTTTTGTGTATCATTCCTGTTGTCATATGTTGTCTTTGTGTATCATTCCTGTTGTATTGTCTTTGTGTATCACTCCTGTTGTCATATGTTGCTTTTGTGTATCATTCCTGTTGTCATGAGTTGTCTTTGTGTATCACTCCTGTTGTCATATGTTGTCTCTGTCTTTTCTGTTGTCATGTGTTGTCTTTGTGTATCACTCCTCTTGTCATATGTTGTCTCTGTCTTTTCTGTTGTCATGTGTTGTCTTTGTGTATCACTCCTCTTGTCATATGTTGTCTCTGTCTTTTCTGTTGTCATGTGTTGTCTTTGTGTATCACTCCTCTTGTCATATGTTGTCTCTGTCTTTTCTGTTGTCATGTGATGTCTTTGTGTATCACTCCTCTTGTCATATGTTGTCTCTGTCTTTTCTGTTGTCATGTGTTGTCTTTGTTTTCCCTGTTGTCCTTTGCTGTCTTTGTGTATCATTCCTGTTGTCATATGTTGCTTTTGTGTATCATTCCTGTTGCCATATGTTGTCTTTGTGTATCATTCCTTTTGTCATATGTTGCTTTTGTGTATCATTCCTGTTGCCATATGTTGCTTTTGTGTATCACTCATGTTGTCATGTGTTGTCTTTGTGTATCACTCCTCTTGTCATATGTTGTCTCTGTCTTTTCTGTTGTCATGTGTTGTCTTTGTGTATCACTCCTCTTGTCATATGTTGTCTCTGTCTTTTCTGTTGTCATGTGTTGTCTTTGTTTTCCCTGTTGTCCTTTGCTGTCTTTGTGTATCATTCCTTTTGTCATATGTTGCTTTTGTGTATCATTCCTGTTGCCATATGTTGCTTTTGTGTATCATTCCTGTTGTCATGTGTTGTCTTTGTGTATCATTCCTGTTGTCATGTGTTGTCTTTGCATATCATTCCTGTTGTCATATGTTGCTTTTGTGTATCATTCCTGTTTTCATGTGTTGTCTTTCTGTATCACTCCTGTTGTCATATGTTGTCTTTCTGTATCACTCCTGTTGTCATATGTTGTCTTTGTGTATCACTCCTGTTGCCATATGTTGCTTTTGTGTATCATTCCTGTTGTCATGTGTTGTCTTTGTGTATCATTCCTGTTGTCAGGTGTTGTCTCTGTGTATCATTCCTGTTGTCATGTTTTGTCTTTGTCTTTTCTGTTGTCATGTGTTGTCTTTGTGTATCACTCCTGCTGTCATATGTTGTCTCTGTCTATTATTCCTGTTGTCATGTGTTGTCTCTGTGTATCACTCCTGTTGTCATATGTTGTCTTTGTGTATCATTCCTGTTGAATTGTCTTTGTGTATCATTCCTGTTGTCATGTATTGTCTTTGTGTATCACTCCTGTTGTCAAATGTTGTCTTTGTGTATCATTCCTGTTGTCATATGTTGTCTTTGTGTATCATTCCTGTTGTCATGTGTTGTCTCTGTGTATCATTGACTCACATGCGAAGCAAAAGTGAGTCTATGTACTCACCCTTTTCGTCCGTCCGGGCGTCCGGGCGTCTGTAAAAAACTTTAACGTAGAATTTTTCTCGGAGACTATTAAGTCTATCAACACCCAATTTGCCATGATGGTGTAGGATGACAAGGCGTACAAAAACATACATGGTGACTTGACCTTGCTTCAAGGTCAAGGTCGCAGGGGCCGTAAATGTTGTCTAAAAAACAGCCATTTTCACATTTACCCCATTTTCTCTGAAGTTTTTGAGATTGGATACCTGACCTATATATGGTATATAGGGCAAGGTAATTGCTTTCTTTTGATACCAGTTTGATTGACCTTGGTTCAAGGTCAAGGTCACAGGAGGTCTTTAAAGTTGAATTGTATACATATTTTGAAGTGACCCTGACCCTGAACTATGGAAGATAACTCTTCCAAACTTCACAATATTGTAGTACACATGTTATAATTTTATACTAAGTCACCAGTGTCGGCCGTCTGGGCGTCCGTCCGGATGGCCGGGCGACCGGGTGTCCTATCGTCTGTAAAAAAAAAAAACTTTAATGTTGGATTTTTCTCGGAGACTATTAAGTCTATCAACACCCAATTTGGCATGATGGTGTGGGATGACAAGGCGTACACAAACATACATGGCGACTTGACCTTGCTTCAAGGTCAAGGTCGCAGGGGCCGTAAATGTTAAAATCAGCCATTTTTCACATTTTCCCAATTTTCTCTGACGTTTTTGAGATTGGATACCTGACCTATGTATGGTATATAGGACAAAGTAATCCCTATCTTTTAATACCAGTTTGATTGACCTTGCTTTAAGGTCAAAGTCACAAGAGCTCTTCAAAGTTGGATTGTATACATATTTTGAAGTAACCTTGACCCTGAACTATGGAAGATAACTGTTTCAAACTTAATAATTATGTGGGGCACATGTTATACTTTTATCATGACACATTTGGTCACATATCATCAAGGTCAAGGTCACTTTGACCCTTATGAAATGTGACCAAAATGGGGTAGTGAACCACTAAAAGTGACCATATCTCATGGTAGAAAGTGGCAATAAGCACCATTGTGCTTCCTATGTCTTGAATTAACAGCTTTGTGTTGCATGACCTTGGATGACCTTGACCTTGGGTCAAGGTCACATGTATTTTGTAGGAAAAATGTGTAAAGCAGTTCTTAGTGTATGATGTCATTGCTAGGTTTAGTTGGTTGACCTTGAAGGTCACCTGAAGGACAAGGTTATGTATGGTCGAGCATGTGAGTCATATGGGCTTTGCCCTTCTTGTTCCTGTTGTCATGTGTTGTATTTGTGTATCACTCCTGTTGTCATGTGTTGTCTTTGTGTATCATTTCTGTTGTCATGTGTTGTCTTTGTGTATCATTTCTGTTGTCATGTATTGTCTCTGTGTATCAATCCTGTTGTCATATGTTGTCTTTGTGTATCAATCCTGTTGTCATATGTTGTCTTTGTGTATCATTCCTGATGTCATGTGTAGTATTTGTCTTTTCTGTTGCCATGCTGTTACGAGTTAGGTTCAAATAATTAATTTTTCAAATCTTGGATCATTTATGTCTAGGGGTAAACTTCACATACCTACTCGCACTCTTCCACTCTCTCACTCAAACAGAGATAGAACAAGTCTGAAATGAGAGATGGGTAACACAAGATCACAAATCAAATGCTTTAATTCCCTTACAATCAAAATTCTAAATGAGCGATGGACGCTATAACGTGCGTGAGTGGGGCAGACGACAAGCTTCTCGGTTTCACTCTTTCCTCCAGCGACGAGGGCTGGACAGAATTTCGGCATGTCCAACTTTCATCTTGACACGGTGGATGACATATAGAAAAATTCTGGAACAGGGGGCTTTACCTACGCAGGTCTGTTCTGTAAAAATAATAGTTCGAGCGCCCAGAATTGTGTTGCACGGGCATTTTATATGTGCGCCAAAACCCTCAGTCTTTCTCGTCCAATCGCAACACCGATGAGAGATCTCTAGTCACGATCTCACTCAATTAGCCAATCACCGTTCAGTCATATATATACCACCTTGAGTCACATGTCTTTCGTAGTCATTCCTGATTGCTCCTTTCAAGCAAACAGCTTCATTAGACTGTTCTCTTGGGGATTCCATGTGGATTGGCTAAACTGAAATCATTAACCAAGAAACGGTTAATTTCCAAATAAAAACCGCTGGCGCTGAACCTCCAGGTTTTATCATTTAAGAAAAGATTGGGTTCGAACCCGCAACCTCTCGAGAAAAGAGGGGGAAAACACACATAAAAACACAACAAAACCACAACCTCTCGAAAAAAGAGAAGAAAAAAAAGTTTCAGCGCAGAATCAAACCTGGTCATGCATGACCAAGAGTCGAACGCTCTACCAGCTGAGCCATTAGAGAA
>JAWQFJ010023306.1:37500-57393 GCA_034096865.1 Theodoxus fluviatilis | reverse complement strand
TTGTGTGCTTTGTTGACATTCTAAATCTTGCTCCAATGAAGTGGTTTCATGCGAAGAGCGATGAAAACAAATGTCTTTGTCTGAAAATGTGCTTACCTGCAGTGATGTTTACAATGTCCTTGCCACACTGTCCATACATGTCAACCATTTTCTTGTCTGCAAGTAATGCATAACGCGCGCAGCGTGTTGGTTGGTCTTCCTTGCTGCCGGTCATCCCGACTCCTCCGCACTTTCCTCAACTGGCGCTGGATTCGGCGCAAGTCTGCTCTTCCAACCCGTTTCGAATGCTTGTAAGTCATGTGACACCTATCTCTGGCGCGCGGATCTGGTCTCTGAATCAAAGTCATAGCGCTTTTGCGCTCGCTACCGTCAACGTCTCACACTTTCTTACTGCAGTGTAAAACTGCATTCTACCGAATTTCCGTAACAAATACTATTTTGTTATGTTGGAAAGAGCTACCATTAGGCTGGAAAATAGAGAGAATTGCTGTAGGCCTACACCCAGGTATCTGTCCCAGAAATTGGGTCAATAGAGTTCATTCTTAGTAGGTGAGGATTCTGCAGGGCAAGCAGAATTGTGCTGCTTCTCCAGACACCCCACCCCACCCCTCTCAAGACCTCTGTTCATCATCCCCCGCTTCCCTAACTCTGGTGTTGGCATTACGCGAGGCCATGTAGGGAAATCCCTTGCCTGCCTGATAACATACGTGTCGCGGCCGGGTGTATGGGCTGTTTGGGTGGTAATAAAGCCCCCGGACAGATGATTGTTTAAAGGACCTTGCCTGCACATTCGCCAACTAATGAATGACAAAACAAGGTAGCAATCACAAGGACAAACATTTTTATAACAGAAACCAGCAGCCTCGCTCCCTTCTACACAACCACAACCCGCCGTGTAATTACCAAACAATATATATGCACAACAGATTCAACTGCAAATCAAATAAGCGGGTGAAACCAAGTCATGCCCCAAACAGTTCACCTTCCCCCAAACAGTTCACCTTGCCCCAAACAGTTCACCTTGCCCCAAACAGTTCACCTTGCCCCAAACAGTTCACCTACTCAATCACTGGACGGCATCACACCAAGGCCACACTGACAGTTACTTGGGGTTCAGAGCATCACAATGATAATAGTCCAGAGTGTTGGTGTCCATACCTTTCCCGCAAAAAAACCCACTTTCACAAGAAAACACAGAAAAATCCACGACGAAACCTCGATTCCCTGCTAGTTAGCAGGCAATAGCAGGCAGCACAGGATTCGGAAAAACACAAACTTGAAACTTGTAATTGAATGAACTTTGGAATGGAATAAACTTGAATGAACTGGGAATTGAATCCCTACGGATTCAGAGTAGAAACTGGCAAATGAGGAACTTATATAATATAGTACTCCAGCGACCTCCCGTCGCGAAACACTGCACCTAAGTGCCACAGCTCGTCGAAAGACACGACGGCTCACTGAGAAACAACCTCAGACCAGACCACTAACATGAGAAAATCATAATATCTTATAGAGGATGCCAGGGTGAAAATCCCGTGCAACCTAATCCCAGTGGAAAAAACATGCTTCTAGAACCTCAAAACCTCATGCAGGAGCCTCTTTCACACGCACTTCATGCCCAAATCACACCTACATTTAAAACCTTGCATGAAAAAAGCATGCCACGTGCACACACCCATACGCCCCATGTTAAAGGGCTCCACATGCCCGACTAAATTGGAATAGGAAACACATTAAATCAAAATTAATAGGCTTGAGCCGTGACAATACGTAGGAAGAATGGTATCTCAGTTATTTGGATAGTATAGTAAAAGAGAGAGAGCGAGAGGGAGACAAGCAGAAACAGGCAAGCGGAGAGTCAGATCCGGAGACAGAAGGTAGTCAGATGAGAGAGAGAGAGAGAGAGAGAGAGAGAGAGAGAGAGAGAGAGAGAGAGAGAGAGAGAGAGAGAGAGAGAGAGAGAGAGAGAGGGGGGGGAGAGGCAGAGAATGTTAGGCATTATAACTTCTTGTATCTTGCTGCTATGAATAAAGGAATAAGAGCTTACGAAGAGATGTGAAGTCTTCTGTCCAACAATAATAAAACGTCAAGCCCTCCTGAATCAATCAGACCAACAACAAGACCAAGAAGAAGAAAGCAAGGTATTTAATCTCATAGGGAGAGAGTCCGACCTCGATTAAAATTTCTTCGGTTTCAGCATTTGCAGCACAGTGGTTCACGCACGTTCTGATGGCCATTGTTGACGTCAACAACCGACTTGATTGCAGTTTCTTTACTAAAGAACACGCAAAGGGAAGTAACCACAGAAAGTTACCTCCCTTGAATGTCAAAAACGCCACACCGAAATAAAACTGGCTGCTATTTCTACACGAGCATAATTTTGAGGTACGACGACCAACCAACGTTCTCAGACAATGCTTTTGAGTTGTTTAAACACATTTGTTTTTATTCACAAATATCTATCCAACGAATGTTAGCGCTAGAACCGATGTGCCTCCGGCCTATATGTAGCTAGCCACTGCCCAAGCAAGACGACAAAAACACCTAATGATAAAAGCCCATCACATCCTTTTGGTACGCATCGTAGTTCATAAGTGGTTAGCCATCTGGAGGAATGATACTGCAGAAAGTTCAGGGTGAGGGGAAAACATACACGTTCAACGTCATAATAAGTTATCAGCAGCTAGCTTATGGCACAAGAAATATTACAAGAAGACGGAGATTCATACAGAAAGAAAGTGAAAGTTTTGACAGATATTTCATCGCTCCAATGAAGCTGTTTGCACCGAGCAATTCACACAAATAGTGTTACAAATAGAGAAAACCATCACAATCGCTTTTGTTTTAAATAATACACATGTTACAGTCAGTGATGAGACGTGTAATATCCAAAACGATACACACGTAAGTTATGTGGGAATGCTAACTTTCACTTGTCCTCCCACAGAAACCTTCGGTCATTCAAAATCCCCGCCAGCTCCAGGTTGTAGGGTCTGTAGAATTCATCCAAGAGCTTCCTGGTCTCGTTCATCATGGGCCCCGCCTGCTTCTTTGTAAGGGTGGCGTACTTCCGTTCCTGGACTGCCATCCTGCCAGGTCCTCGTCTGACACCGCATCTGCAAGGCAAGGACGACAGACTGAACACGGATTCAGTCAATGCGAACGTTTAATTGCTTCTGGATTGAATGGACGAATGAATGAATTAATGAATGAAATAATGAATGAATAAAACAATGGATGAATGAAATAATGAATGAATGAATGAATGAGATAATGAATGAATGAACGAATGAATGAATGAATGAATGAAATAGTAAATGAAATAATGAATGAATGAATAAATGAATTGATGGATTGATGGATGGATGATTGACGGATGGATGGATGGACGGACGGATGGGTGGAAGGATGGACGGATGGACGGATGGACGGATGGATGGATGGAAGGATGAATGGATGAACGGATGAATGGATGGATGAAAGGATGGATGAAAGGATGGATGGAAATGGATGAAAGGATGGATGAAAGGAGTTTTACGGCCCATCAGCCTATGCAGGCTACGTAATCCATTCATCACGAAAGTCACTGGAGCAAGGGTCAGCCTAGTCTTGATTTCCCCAGTCACGTGACGATTGGTGTAGGGAATGGCGGTGGGCCTGTCCTCCCCCTCGACTGCTTGTGGGAATGCCAGGGGGTGGGAATGCCAGGGGGTCATGCTTGTGAGAATGTCAGGGGTCCTGCTTGTAGGAATTACAGGGGGGTCCTTCTTGCAGGAATGTCAGGGGGTCCTGCTTGTGGGAATGTCAGGGGTTCCTGCTTGTAGGAATTACAGGGGGGTCCTGCTTGTGGGAATGTCAGGGGGTCCTGCTTGTGGGAATGTCAGGGGGTCCTGCTTGTGGGAATGTCAGGGGGTCCTGCTTGTGGAATGTCAGGGGGTCCTGCTTGTAGGAATGTCAGGGGGTCCTGCTTGTGGGAATGTCAGGGGGTCCTGCTTGTGGGAATGACAGGGGGTCCTGCTTGTGGGAATGTCAGGGGGTCCTGCTTGTAGGAATGTCAGGGGGTCCTGCTTGTAGGAATTACAGGGGGGTCCTGCTTGTGGCAATGTCAGGGGGTCCTGCTTGTGAGAATGACAGGGGTCCTGCTTGTGAGAATGACAGGGGGTCCTGCTTGTAGGAATGTCAGGGGGTCCTACTTGTAGGAATGTCAGGGGGTCCTGCTTGTGAAAATGACAGGGGGTCCTGCTTGTAACAATGTCAGGGGGTCCTACTTGTGAGAATTACAGGGGGTCCTGCTTGTAGGAATGTCAGGGGGTCCTGCTTGTGAAAATGACAGGGGGTCCTGCTTGTAGGTGTACATCATTAATGGCAACATGACAACATCTGAGTAAAGGCAACTAAGCCGAAAAGGAAAGACTGGGTAAAAAGAAAGTGTTGCAAATACTTATTCTGGAGTTGTTTCAAATAGTAATTGATACAAAAGGGAGAAACCAGAACAGCTAATGTAATACTAATTCTATGGATCAGCTGGCATGACCGCATCCCCAACAAGGACGTACTGGCGCAAGCAGGTATTCCCAGCATGTTCGCCATGCTCAGCCAGAGACGACTTAGATGGCTGGGTCACGTCAGCAGGATGGATGACGGCCGAATACCCAAAGATGTGCTGTACTGCGAGCTCGCCACGGGATCCAGACCTGCAGGAAGACCTCTCCTCCGCTACAAGGACGTTTGTAAACGTGATATGACGGCGGGAGGCATCAACCCAGCAGACTGGGAAACGGTGGCCGCTGACCGCAACAGCTGGAGACACGCCGTCAAGACTGGCATCCAGGCCAGCGAGAGGAGGAGACGGGAGCAGTGGGAGGAGAAGAGAGAACGCAGACGACAGAGGATAGCGTCGGCATCCACAGAGCCGCGCCAAGACTTCACTTGCGACAAGTGCAACAGAGCATGCGGCTCAAGGATCGGGCTCTACAGCCACAGAGTACGCTGCCTCTCAACCCCGGACTGACCAAACCTGGCGCACACCCCATAGTCTCACGAGACTGACGGATGCCAACATGGATCACTAAGGACAGTTGCGGTTGCAGAAATGACCCAAGGGTTATTGAATCTGGGCAGTGCTCGGTCTTGTATTGTTTTCTCTCCCTTGTGTACCTATTCATGTCTGCAGACTTGCACTATTCTTCGTGTGAATAAATTCATTTTGATATGAGTGTATGATCCAGCAAAAGGGACATAAAGTCGGATTTGAAGTTTTGAATGATATCTGTCATGGAAATGACAAACCAGAGCTTTGATTCAGCTCATAACTGACAGGAATTGGATAATTCATAACTGATAGGAATTGGATAATTCATAACTGACAGATATTGGATAGTTCAAATTGACGTTTTTGCCGATTGTAGTCGACTACCGCAGATGAATAGTTTTGAGAAAATGGCAACATTGACAAGGTGACAGGGGCAGCGGGTATAACGAGTCCTGAGCAACAGGAAGCCTGCGTTTTACAAAGTTACTTTTCAACAGGACTGGCTGTGAGTGAGAGGAGAAAGCACAGAAGAGACTGATGATTCCAGAGCTGCGTGATGTGCAGCAGTCAGACAGCCGTGGGAGTTTCCAACCTCCAATCCTACCACAGGATCGCTGCCACTCAAGCACTTGGGAAGCTAGTGTTGTGAAGGTTCCAGAACAAGCCCGAACATTGTAGCTAATCATATTGTTTACATCTAGCCTCTTGGCTAAAGGTCATTGCTCCAGTCACGTGGTCGAGTCGGGCTAAATTAGTCTTGTTGTGTCACGTGATGTCAGTCGATTTCCAGCTTGAATGTCAGAGAATATGCAGCTTCATTCGCGTAAGCTCTGGAACCTGTGAATAGGTATATAAAGCACGACAAAGCGAGAGAGACAGACACGAGCAGCAGATGCGACAGAGTTAAGTTAACTAGAGGATAAACAAGTCCTCCTTTGTAAGGAGTGAGTCCTCTGTGGCACTGTGCATAGAGTGAAGCGAGTACGACGATACTGTTTACTGTCACCGCTGTGTATCGACAGTGCGTGAATAAAGTTTATCGAAAACGACCACCAGCGTTTGTAACTTCGACTTCCCAGCGCAAGCTAGGAGAACCCCTGTACAACAGGATATTGCAAGATAAGAGTGCAACAGTAGACACTTCTCTAAAACTGTGAAGTGAACCACTTTTTAGGCTGCAAACATCTTAAAAACTCTCACAGATGCCAGCAATAGTGTTCCACCAAAATCAGTCTCGAGAAAAAGATTAATCACACCGGTCACGTGACGCGTTTTCTGGCGTTTCGTTCCAACGACTTCGCGCAGCTTCAGCCGTATCAGGACACGTGACATCTCTAGTGATGGCGTGCTGTGTGTTTGTACTGGCTGACACTCAGTCTGACACTCAGTCTGACACTCAGGCTGACACTCAGGCTGACACTCAGGCTGACACTCAGGCTGACACTCAGCTGACACTCAGGCTGACACTCAGGCTGACACTCAGGCTGACACTCAGGCTGACACTCAGGCTGACACTCAGGCTGACACTCAGGCTGACACTCAGCTGACACTCAGGCTGACACTCAGGCTGACACTCAGGCTGACACTCAGGCTGACACTCAGGCTGACACTCAGGCTGACACTCAGGCTGACACTCAGGCTGACACTCAGGCTGACACTCAGGCTGACACTCAGGCTGACACTCAGGCTGACACTCAGGCTGACACTCAGGCTGACACTCAGGCTGACACTCAGGCTGACACTCAGGCTGACACTCAGGCTGACACTCAGGCTGACACTCAGGCTGACACTCAGGCTGACACTCAGGCTGACACTCAGGCTGACACTCAGGCTGACACTCAGGCTGACACTCAGGCTGACACTCAGGCTGACACTCAGGCTGACACTCAGGCTGACACTCAGGCTGACACTCAGTGTATATAAGGTCTGTGTTGACACTCAGGCTGTCACTCAGGCTGACACTCAGGCTGAGGCTCAGGCTGACGCTCAGGCTGACATTCAGGCTGACACTCAGGCTGACACTGAGGCTGACGCTCAGGCTGAGGCTCAGGCTGACACACAGGCTGACACTCAGGCTGACGCTCAGGCTGACACTCTAGTTGACACTCAGGCTGACACTCAGGCTGACACTCAGTTTAACATTTAGTCTGACACTCGGGTTGACACTCAGTTTGACACTCAGGCTGACACTCAGGCCGACACTCAGGCTGACACTCAGGCTGACACTCAGGCTGACACTCAGGCTGACACTCAGGCTGACACTCAGGCTGACACTCAGGCTGACACTCAGGCTGACACTCAGGCTGACACTCAGGCTGAGGCTCAGGCTACCATTCAGGCTGACACTCAGGCTGATATTCAAGCTGACACTCAGGCTGACACTCCCACACAGGCTGACACTCAGGCTGACAGGCTGACACTCAGGCTGACACTGAACTGCTCACCCAGCTGAAGGAAGTGGAACACCTGGCGTAAGGTGGCGGCGATGTCCCGACTGAAGTCCTCGGTCCTCAGGAAGAGGAAGCTTGAGGCGGGAAAAACGTCCAGCCAGCGCTTGAGGTACTCGGAGTACATTCCCACGTTCACCCGAGCCTGAGACAAGAACATCAGTGAATGAATCAATTAGTGAATGATAGGATGAATAAATAAGGCGGTTTTACAATCAGCCTTTGCAGGCTATATAATGCCATTGATCACGAAAATCGTGGGAGCAGGTTTGAGTAAGAGCAACTCAACTCATTCTTTCCCCAGTGAGTCGCGTTTGGAGTTGGGAGACGAGGTGGGCCAATGTTTTTCCTCCAGTCCTTAGGACAGATACAGATGGGGGAGGGAGGACACAGACAGATGGAGGAGGGAGGACACAGACAGATGGGGGAGGGAGGACACAGACAGATGGGGGAGGGAGGACAGAGACATATGGGGGAGGGAGGACAGAGACAGATGGGGGAGGGAGGACAGAGACATATGGGGGAGGGAGGACACAGACAGATGGGGGAGGGAGGACACAGACAGATGGGGGAGGGAGGACACAGACAGATGGGGGAGGGAGGACACAGACAGATGGGGGGGGGGGGGGAGGACACAGACAGATGGGGGAGGGAGGACACAGACAGATGGATGAGGGAGGACACAGACAGATGGAGGAGAGAGGACAAAGACAGATGGTGGAGAGAGGACACAGACAGATGGGGGAGAGAGGACACAGACAGATGGGGGAGAGAGGACACAGACAGATGGGTGAGAGAGGACACAGACAGATAGGGGAGGGAGGACACAGACAGACAGGGGAGGGAGGACACAGACAGATGGAGGAGGGAGGACAGAGACAGATAGGGGAGGGAGGACACAGACAGATGGGGGAGGGAGGACACAGACAGATGGGGGAGGGAGGACACAGACAGATGGGGGAGGGAGGACACAGACAGATGGAGGAGGGAGGACACAGACAGATGGAGGAGAGAGGACAGAGACAGATGGAGGAGAGAGGACAAAGACAGATGGAGGAGGGAGGACACAGACATATGGGGGAGAGAGGACACAGACAGATGGGGGAGGGAGGACACAGACAGATGGGGGAGAGAGGACAGAGACAGATGGGGGAGAGAGGACACAGACAGATGGGGGAGAGAGGACACAGACAGATGGGGGAGGGAGGACACAGACAGATGGGGGAGAGAGGACACAGACAGATGGGGGAGAGAGGACACAGACAGATGGGGGAGAGAGGACAAAGACAGATAGGGGAGAGAGGACACAGACAGATGGGGGAGGGAGGACACAGACAGATGGGGGAGAGAGGACACAGACAGATGGGGGAGAGAGGACACAGACAGATGGGGGAGAGAGGACACAGACAGATGGAGGAGAGAGGACAGAGACAGATGGAGGAGAGAGGACAGAGACAGATGGGGGAGAGAGGACACAGACAGATGGAGGAGAGAGGACACAGACAGATGGAGGAGAGAGGACACAGACAGATGGAGGAGAGAGGACAGAGACAGATGGAGGAGGGAGGACAGAGACAGATGGAGGAGAGAGGACAGAGACAGATGGGGGAGAGAGGACACAGACAGATGGGGGAGGGAGGATTCAGACAGTTAGGGGAGAGAGGACACAGACAGATGGGGGAGGGAGGACACAGACAGATGGGGGAGAGAGGACACAGACAGATGGAGGAGAGAGGACACAGACAGATGGGGGAGGGAGGACACAGACAGATGGTGGAGAGAGGACACAGACAGATGGAGGAGGGAGGACACAGACAGATGGGGGAGGGAGGACAGAGACAGATGGAGGAGAGAGGACAGAGACAGATGGGGGAGAGAGGACACAGACAGATGGGGGAGGGAGGATTCAGACAGTTAGGGGAGAGAGGACACAGACAGATGGGGGAGGGAGGATTCAGACAGTTAGGGGAGAGAGGACACAGACAGATGGGGGAGAGAGGACACAGACAGATGGGGGAGGGAGGATTCAGACAGTTAGGGGAGAGAGGACACAGACAGAAGAGGGAGGGAGGACACAGACAGATGGGGGAGAGAGGACACAGACAGATGGGGGAGGGAGGACAAAGACAGATGGAGGAGAGAGGACACAGACAGATGGGGGAGGGAGGACACAGACAGATGGGGGAGAGAGGACACAGACAGATAGGGGAGGGAGGACACAGACAGATGGAGGAGGGAGGACACAGACAGATGGAGGAGGGAGGACACAGACAGATAGGGGAGGGAGGACACAGACAGATGGAGGAGGGAGGACACAGACAGATGGAGGAGGGAGGACACAGACAGATGGGGGAGGGAGGACACAGACAGATGGGGGAGGGAGGACACAGACAGATGGGGGAGGGAGGACACAGACAGATGGGGGAGAGAGGACACAGACAGATGGGGGAGAGAGGACACAGACAGATGGGGGAGGGAGGACACAGACAGATGGGGGAGAGAGGACACAGACAGATGGGGGAGAGAGGACACAGACAGATGGAGGAGGGAGGACACAGACAGATGGGGGAGGGAGGACACAGACAGATGGGGGAGGGAGGACACAGACAGATGGGGAGGGAGGACACAGACAGATGGGAGAGGGAGGACACAGACAGATGGGGGAGGGAGGACACAGACAGATGGGGGAGGGAGGACACAGACAGATGGGGGAGGGAGGACAGAGACAGATGGGGGAGGGAGGACACAGACAGATGGAGGAAGGGGGACAGAGGAAGAGAGACAGATGGAGGAAGGGGGACAGAGGAAGAGAGACAGATGGGGGAGGGAGCACAGAGGGGGAAAGACTGATGGAGGATGGAGGACAGAGACATATGGGGGAAGACAGATGGGAGAGGAGGGAAGGGGCAGGGGAAGATAGATGGGGGGGGGGGGGTAGGAGTGAGAAAGATGGGGTGGGAGGGGGGGAAGGGGGAGAGACAGATGGGGGAAGACAGATGGGGAAGACAGATGGGGAGAAGACAGATGGGGGAAGGGGGGAGGGGGGAGAGGGAAGACAGATGGAGGGCAGAGGGGTAAGACAGATGGGGGACGGGGAAAGGGGGGGGGAGACAGATCGGGGGGAGGGGAGAAGTCAAATGAGGGGAGAGGGGCGAGGAGGGAGGAAGACAGATGGGGGAGAAGACAGATGAGGGAGAGGACAGAGGGGGAAGGGGGGGAGGAATACAGATGGGGGGAAGACAGATGGGGGTGAAGACAGATGGGAGGGGAAGGAGGGGGGAAGACAGATGGGGGGGGGGGGGGAGGACAGAGGGGGAAGGGAGAGGGGAAGACGGGATGGGAAGACAGATGGGGGTGAAGACAGATGGGAGGGGAAGGAGGGGGGAAGACAGATGGGGGAAGACAGATGGGGGTGAAGACAGATGGGAGGGGAATTAGGGGGGAAGACAGATGGGGGGGGGGGAAGACAGATGGGGGGGGGGGTAGGCAGATGGGGGGGTAGATAGAAATAGTTGAATAAGATGGGAGGGGAATTAGGGGGGAAGACAGATGGGGGGGGGGGGAAGACAGATGGGGGGGTAGACAGATGGGGGGGGGGTAGATAGATAGAGGTGAAGACAGATGGGAGGGGAAGAAGGAGAGAAGACAGATGAGGGGAAGACAGATGGGGGGGAGGACAGAGGGGGAAGGGAAAGGGGAAGACAGATGGGGGAAGACAGATGGGGGTGAAGACAGATGGGAGGGGAAGGAGGAAGGAAGACAGATGGGGGGTAGACAGATGGGGGGGAGGACAGAGGAGGGAAGGGAGAGGGGAAGACAGAAGGGGGGAGAGGGGGGAGGGGGAGGGGGGAGGGGTGAAGACATATGGGGGAAGGGGGAGGGGGAGAGACAGGTTGGGGAAGGGGGGGAGGGGGAGGGAGGGGGAGGGGAGGGGGGAGGAAGACAGATGGGGGGAGATGGGAGGGGGAGAAGACAGATAGGAGGAGGGGGAGGGGGAAGGGGGGAGGGGAAAGGTGGGAAGAGGGAGGGGGGAAGACTGATGGTGGAGGGGGTGGAGACTGATGGTGGAGGGGGTAGGGGGGAGGGGGGAGGGGGAAGACTGATAGAGGGAGGGGGAGGGGAAAGGGGAGGAGAAGACATGCATGGGGGAAAGGGGAGGGGAGAGGGGGGAGATATGGGGGAGGGGGGGAAGACAAATGGGGGAAGGGGGGAGGGGGGAGGGGGGAAGACTGATTGGGTGGAGGTGGGGGAAGGGGAGAGACTGATGGGGGAGGGGGGAAGGGGGAGGGGGAGGGGGAGGGAAGGAAGACTGATGGGGGGGGGGGAAGGGGGGGAAGACAGGCGGGGGGGGGGGAAAGGGGAGGGGGGGGAAATGGAGACATATGTCGGGAGGTGGGAGACAGATGGGGGAAGGGGGGAGACCGATGGGGGGAGGGGGGAGGAGACAGGTGGGGGGGGGGGTAAGACATGGGGAGAGGTGAGACAGATGGGGGAGGACAGAGGGGGGAGGGGGGGAGACAACTGGGAGGAGGGGGAGGACACAGGGACGACATAGGCAGACGGGGAGGGGGGGGGGGGAGGGAGGACACAGGGACGACAGAGGCAAATGGGGGGGGGGGGAAGGGAGGACACAAGGACGACAGAGGCAGACGGGAGGAGGGAGGGAGGACCCAGGGACGACAGAGGCAGATGGGATGAGGGGAGAGAGGACACAGGGACGACAGAGGCAGATGGGGGGGGGGGAGGGAGGACACAGGGACGACAGAGGCAGACGGGAGGAGGGGAGGGAGGACACAGGGACGACAGAGGCAGACGGGATGAGGGGAGAGAGACACAGAGACGACAGAGGCAGATGGGGGGGGGGGGGGGGGAGGACACAGGGACGACAGAGGCAGACGGGAGGAGGGGAGGGAGGACACAGGGACGACAGAGGCAGATGGGGGGGGGGGGAGGGAGGACACAGGGACGACAGAGGCAGATGGGGGGGGGGGGGGGGAAGGGAAGACACAGGGACGACAGAGGCAGACGGGAGGAGGGGAGGGAGGACACAGAGACGACAGAGGCAGACGGGATGAGGGGAGAGAGACACAGGGACGACAGAGGCAGATGGGGGGGGGGGGGGGAGGACACAGGGACGACAGAGGCAGACGGGAGGAGGGGAGGGAGGACACAGGGACGACAGAGGCAGATGGGGGGGGGGGGGGGGGGGGAAGGGAGGTCACAGGGACGACAGAGGCAGACGGGAGGAGGGGAGGGAGGACACAAGGACGACAGAGGCAGATGGGCGGGTGGGGAAGGGAGGACACAAGGACGACAGAGGCAGACGGGAGGAGGGGAGGGAGGACACAGAGACGACATAGGCAGATGGGGGGGGGGGGGAAGGGAGGACACAAGGACGACAGAGGCAGACGGGAGGAGGGGAGGGAGGACACAGGGACGACAGAGGCAGATGGGGGGGGGGGGGGGGGGGAGGGAAGACACAGGGACGACAGAGGCAGATGGGGGGGGGGGGGAGGGAAGACACAGGGACGACAGAGGCAGACGGGAGGATGGGAGGGAGGACACAGAGACGACAGAGGCAGACGGGATGAGGGGAGAGAGACACAGAGACGACAGAGGCAGATGGGGGAGGGGGGAGGACACAGGGACGACAGAGGCAGTTGGGGGGGGGGGGGAGGGGGAAGGGAAGACACAGGTACGACAGAGGCAGACGGGAGGAGGGGAGGGAGGACACGGGGACGACAGAGGCAGATGGGGAGGGGGGGGGGGAGGGGGAAGGGAAGACACAGGTACGACAGAGGCAGACGGGATGAGGGGAGAGAGGACAGGGACGACAGAGGCAGATGGGGGGGGGGGAGGACACAGGGACGACAGAGACAGTTGGGGGGGGGAGGGGGAAGGGAAGACACAGGGACGACAGAGGCAGACGGGAGGAGGGGAGAGAGGACAGGGACGACAGAGGCAGATGGGGGGGGGGAGGACACAGGGACGACAGAGGCAGTTGGGGGGGGGGGAGGGGGAAGGGAAGACACAGGTACGACAGAGGCAGACGGGAGGAGGGGAGGGAGGACACAGGGACGACAGAGGCAGATGGGGAGGGGGGGGGAGGGGGAAGGGAAGACACAGGGACGACAGAGGCAGACGGGAGGAGGGGAGTGAGGACACAGGGACGACAGAGGCAGACGGGATGAGGGGAGAGAGGACACAGGGACGATAGAGGGAGATGGGGGGGGGGGGGGGAGAGAGGACACAGGGACGACAGAGGCAGACGGGAGGAGGGGAGGGAGGACACAGGGACGACAGAGGCAGATGGGAGGAGGGGAGAGAGGACACAGGGACGACAGAGGCAGATGGGAGGAGGGGAGGGAGGACACAGGGACGACAGAGGCAGATGAAGGGGGGGAGGGCACAGGAACGAAAGAGGCAGATGAAAGGGGGAGGGGGGAGGACACAGGGAGGCCAGAGGCAGATGGGGGGGGGGGAGAACAGAGGGACGACAGAGGCAAATGAGAGGGGGGAGGGGGGGAGGACACAGAGACGACAGGGGCAGATGGGAGGGAGGGGGGGAGGACACAGGGACGACAGAGGCAGATGGAGGGGGAGGAGGGCACAGGGACGACAGGGGCAGATGAAAGGGGGGAGGACACAGGGAGGCCAGAGGCAGATGGGAGGGGGGGAGAACAGAGAGACGACAGAGGCAAATGAGAGGGGGGGGGGGGGAGGACACAGAGACGACAGGGGCAGATGGGAGGGAGGGGGGGGAGGACACAGGGAGGCCAGAGGCAGATGGGAGAGGGAGGAGGGCACAGGGACGACAGAGGCAGATGGGAGGGAGGGGGGGGGGGGAGGACACAGGGAGGCCAGAGGCAGATGGGAGAGGGAGGAGGGCACAGGGACGACAGAGGCAGATGAAAGGGGGGAGGTAGGGAGGACACAGGGACGACAGAGGCAGATGGGAGGAGGGAGGACAGAGAGGTAGAGACAACTCGCGGGAGGGGGGGGGGGGGGGGAGAGGGGAAGGACAGAGACAGATGGGGGAGGGAGCATTTTTATGATTGACCTCTGTTCAGCACTTTCGATGTTCACTGCTTTGGCGTGCGTCAATTCCCTCTTTCTTTGGAGGAAGACATTCCCAGTCATAGCCGGGGGTAAAAGATGACATAAGTTTTATAGGCATTACAGACTTTGCAGTCGTCATTATTTACTGGATTTTTTCTTCTTTAAAGATTTTTTGAAAGAAGTGTGACAGTGATATATTTCCCTAGCGGTATTTTCTCAAACTACGGCTAATGACGGCAAGGTCGGTGTCTTCGCTTGAATGACCTCAGTAATGCCTAGTCGTTGCCCACGCCAGCTAAGAGTCATGCATTCACAAACCCAAACCTGCACAAGAAACCTCCCTAGAGATTCGTAGTCCTGGCGCACCCCAGCCAAAAACAGCCACGCCCAGTCTGGAGGCAGACCGCCGTCAACGCCTTGCCGCCGCAGGAGAGCGGCGACTCAGAACTGCCTCTGTCCCTGCCCTGACAACTGGCGTTCCATGCCTCGTCTGAAATCGCCTGTGCGTTTCGGACTTCGGTCTCCGAAACCCTGTTAGTGCCAGCGAAACAAGTATGTCTTCCTCGATTCCGAGAGGCCCCTGGCAGGCTGTATATGCGGGTGGCTGGAAATCGCTGCAAAGGCAGTTGGCAAGACAGCCTGACATGGAGCAGTCTCAGATCAACAGAGGTGGTGCCAGTCGTTCTGGACAGACCCAGCCATGGCGCGCCCACAGAGAGAGAGAGAGAGAGAGAGAGAGAGAGAGAGAGACAGACAGTCAGAGAGAGAGAGAGAGAGAGAGAGAGACAGAGACAGAGAGAGAAAGACAGAGACAGAGAGAGAAAGACAGACAGAGGGAGAAAGACAGAGACGGAGAGAGAGCGACAGAGAGACAGAGAGACAGAGAGAGACAGAGAGAGAAAGACAGAGACAGAGAGAGAAAGACAGAGACAGAGAGAGACTTGGAGACAGCTTACTTTCAGATTGACGTACAGGTTCATATCAGTGAGACAGAACCACAGAGAGGACGTATTCCGACACTCGTTCATTAACTTGATGGCCTCGATGACGTCACGATGGAACTCCTGGGCAGTGTGTCCGTATTCCATAAAGAAGTAGTCAGAGTAAAGTCTGCAAATGAAACGACGAGGTCATCGACATGATGCCATAGAGCAGAACACTGAGCGGCACAACACAACAATTTGCAACTCACAGGGGGAGGGGGAGGGGGAGGGGGATGGGAGGGGGAGACGTGTGCGCGTGTTACCTGTCTGTGGGGTTCCTGAAGATGAGGATGAATCTGCCTTCCCTGTACAGGTGACGCAGGGCGTGGGGTGTGCCCACACTGGGCTCCGAGAGGCCCTCGTTCTGCGGGAACGCCCTCCAGCCCAGGTTGTCCCAGAAGTCCATGGGACTGGCGTCCCCTTCGCACCCAACAGACATATAACATGAGTGAACGAACGGGGGAAAGATGAACGAACGAAGAATGAATGAAAGAACAGACGGTGTAAATTTTGTGCGTGATTGAATGAGCGGGTGAATGAATGAATGAATGAATGAATGAATGGATGGATGGATGGATGGATGGATGGATGGATGGATGGATGGATGGATGGATACACGAATCATCGTACGAAAATTCAAGGGAGGAAAAGGAAAAATCGACCAGTGAGTGAGAGTGTTGGGCGATATCAGACGTGACGTGTCATCGAGAAAATTCGGGAGATACGCAAAGGCATGCAGACAGTGGAGTCTGCCTGCACATGTAGATGTCCACACAGCACACACTTCACATGTAGATGTGCCGCCTGCAAACTTCGGTGTTTCCGGCCTAAGTCAGCCCTTGTCCTAGCGTTTCTTTGCGCGAACTGGGGAGAAATCGGGTTGACAAATGCAATTCCACGGGTACCTTATGTCGTAGAAAATAAAAACCGCTGGCGCTGAACCTCCAGGTTTTGGCATATTAAAATTTTTTTTAAAAAAGATCGGGTTCGAACCCGCAACCTCTCGAGAAAAGAGGGGGAAAAACACACACACACAAAAACACAAAAAACCAGGTCGGGTTCGAACCTACAACCTCTCGAAAAAAAGAGAGAGAGAAAAAAGTTTCAGCACAGAATCGAAAATGGTCACGCATGACCAAGAGTCCAACGCTCTACCAGATAAGCCATTGGAGAACTGATATGACTGAGTGTTTGTAAAGCATTTATAACGTTCTTTTCCGTAAACCGCCTTGGTTCGTATTTTGCACTGTAAATTGTAGAAAAATGGATGATAGTTCATGAAATTTGATGGTCTTGTACATTTTCGGATACTCAAGGTCTATTTCTGCCAAGTTTAATATCGATTCACTGCCATTAGGCCACGCATTTCGCCATTCCGTCAACTGACATTTTAGGGGGGGGGGGGGGGGGGTTTCGAGTTTTCGACCTAAATAAATCACTTTCTTTTCAAACCTCGATTCTGAAAATTTGATACATTCAATCGAACCTAACTTCCAGCAAGTGTGCAAAATGTCAAGGAAATCCGTCCAGTAGGTTTTGAGATATCAGCCGTTAAGTCGGGACTGACAGACAGACATACAGATAAAATTACGTCACGTTATTCGACGTCAAATGATCACGTCACACATTTTGCATTTCGCCATTCCGTCAATTGACATTTTAGGGGGGTGTTTTCGAGTTTACGACCTAAAAAAATCACTTTCTTTTCAGACCTCGATTCTGAAATTTTGATACATTCAATCGGACCTAACTTCCAGTAAGTGTGCAAAATGTCAAGGAAATCCGTCTAGTAGTTGTTGAGATATCAGCCGTTAAGTCGGGACTGACAGACTGACACACAGACAGATAAAGTCTGTAGGACCTCCAGTAAACCTGGAGGGATAAAATCCTGAAATAACGATCGGTACTTCTCAGTACTGCGTAACTATCTCAGCTTCCCGCGTCTGAAGGGGAATATTGCGGCGCTAGAGAAAGAGGCTAGAGAAGGAGGCTAGAGAGGGACGCTAGAGAGGGACGCTAGAGAGGGACGCTAGAGAAGGCCGTTAGAGTAGGACGCTAGAGAAGGATGCTAGAGTAGGACCCTAGAGAAAGAGGCTAGAGAAGGAGGCTAGAGAGGGACGCCAGAGAAAGAGGCTAGAGAAGGAGGCTAGAGAGGGACGCTAGAGAAGAGGCCTGAGAAGGAGGCTAGAGAGGGACACTAGAGCAAGAGGCTAGAGAAGAAGGCTAGAGAGGGCCGCTAGAGAGGTGCGCTAGAGAAAGCCGCTAGAGAAGCACGTTAGAGAAGGACGTTAGAGAAGGACGACAGAGAGGGATGCTAGAGAGGAACGCTAGATAGGGACGCTAGAGAGGGATGCTAGAGAGGTACACTAGAGAATGCCGCTAGAGAAGAACGCTAGAGAGGGACGCTAGAGATGGACACTAGAGAAGGCCGCTAGAGAAGGACGCTAGAGAAAGACGCCAGAGAAGGACGCTAGAGAAGGCCGCTAGAAACGGCCGCTACAGAAGGACGCTAGAGAAAGCCGCTAGAGAAGGGCGCTATAAAAGGCCGCTAGAGAGAGACACTAGAGAGAGACGCTAGAGAGGGACGCTGGAGAACTACACTAGAAAAGGCTGCTAGAGAGGGACGCTAGAGAAGGCAGCTAGAGAGGGATGCTAGAGCTGGACACTAGAGAAGGCCGCTAGAGAAGGCCGCTAGAGAAGGACGCTATAGAAGGCCGCTAGAAAAAGAGGCTAGAGAAGGCCGCTAGAGAAGGAGGCTAGAGAAGGACGCTATAGAAGGACTCTAGAGAGGGACACTAGAGACGGACGCTAGAGGAGGATGTTAGAGAAGGCTGCTAGAGATGGCCGCTAGAGAAAGACGCTAGAGAGAAACGTTAGAGAGGGACGCTAGAGAGAGATGCTAGAGAAAGACGCTAGAGAGAAACGTTAGAGAGGGACGCTAGAGATGACCGCTAGAGAAAGACGCTAGAGAGAAACGTTAGAGAGGGACGCTAGAGAGGGACGCTAGAGAAAGACGCTCGGTAGATTTGTTGGGAATTGATATGACATTGTATTCAGGAAATATATATATATATATATATCTGTACAGTGCAATTTGAAAAGCAAATAGTCGACACAGTGGAAGGCAGGGTAACCTGTATTTACCATGAGCTGATCTTGCCAGATCACTTCATTATATCACGATGCAATGCGTTTATTCTCTTTTTAAAATCAAAAACGGTAAAAGGGAATAATAATGCGAGAACTGGAAGCACCTGTATATCTTTTGAAGCAAATAAACCTAAAACCTCGTCCCCCTTTCTGTTTTTCTGCAAGGAAGCAGACTGATCAGACCTTTGAGATCCTCCAAGGGACGGAACAACACGCGTTTCGCGATCGCTTGGACAGAAACTAACGTGAAGGTGCTGTTTGAACAGAATACACGCACAACCCACGTTGACGCCAACAACAAAGAAAAGCGTGCTCACCTGTGACGAGTGAATGGTAGCCATCAACGGACTGGTTTGCTATTTTCTCCGCTGGCGTTTTGAAGAGAACCGACACATAGTACTCGAATGTCAGACTGCTGTTTGTAATCCTTGCATGAGCGTGACCTGAAAAACACAATACTGTCAAGGTTTAAGTGGAATGTGGTAATTTTATCGAAATTATTGTGTGCACGAGCATGCAGGTCCATTGTAGAGTCTTGCCAAGTAAATGTCGTGTCACTAATTTCTCTTCGGTCCACTCCTCCTCCTCTCAACTTCTTGTGTAGCTCTCTTTTTTAACTTTCCTTCCTCCTTTTCGGTTGCCATCTTAAGAGGCTGGGCTGGCTGCACGTCTGGGTCAGAGTGAAAGCGACACGTGACGCCACGAAAAGACAAAAGGCCAATACGATCACGTCCCAGCTGTTCACCAGGATGGACCTAGTTTCCTGATGTCGCTGTTGATCAGGGGCTGGGGGCGGGGGTGGGCTGGGGGAAGGGGGGAAGCAGGGGAAAGTTGGGGGTAGGGGGAGCTGGGGAAAAGTCTGCCCCTGAAAACACTAGGCTTTCATAATCTTTGCATCGTTACCCAGATCTGCGGGGTCAAAGACGTCAAGTGCCAGGTCGTTTTCCATTTTCCCAAGCCTGTCAAAGACGTCAAGTGCCAGGACGTTTGCCATTTTACCAAGCCTGTCAGCAAGTGCCAGGACGTTTGCCATTTTCCCAAGCCTGTCAGCAAGTGCCAGGACGTTTGCCATTTTCCCAAGCCTGTCAGCAAGTGCCAGGACGTTTGCCATTTTCCCAAGCCTGTAAGCAAGTGCCAGGATGTTCGCCATTTTCCCAAGCCTGTCAGCAAGTGCCAGGATGTTCGCCATTTTCCCAAGCCTGTCAGCAAGTGCCAGGAC
>JAWQFJ010023306.1:27500-32500 GCA_034096865.1 Theodoxus fluviatilis | reverse complement strand
ATTTTCAAACAAGCATCCCAGCTTAACCCAGGACTAGTGAAGTAATGGCAAGGATATAGTCTGTAGTACATCAGACATGTTTCTCTAAAGTTTTCAAAGACATCTGTTAACAGCATAACATCTGTTTTTAAGTACAAATAATGGTAATCACCAAGATTTTTACAACCAAATGCTTTCCAGACATTGCCTGCATGGTTATATTCTTCTTGTGTAATTCCAGCCTCATTAATAGTTGAATAAAAGTCTTCAATTAGGGGCAGTTTCTTTTAATCAAATCTGGAAAAAGAATCCATGTAGTCATATGAATACATACCTTTTTGAGTTACTAGCTTGATTAAATTCTTTGGAAATTCTTGACTCACAAAGGGATAAGCACTCAAATTCTTGGCCAATGCATCCAAACTGGAAGCCATGTATTGAAAAAAAATGCAAGAAAAATAAGTGCTTTTCTACCATGAAGGTCATATATTTATCCGTGTTGTTTGGGATGACATTAATAGGCAACCCAATTTTACCTGTTTGCTGCATTATAAAATGGCTATCATAGCCTCTCAATTTGTGAAAAAGGACAGGAATCTTATCAGTCAATCTAAAATTAACATTACAGTCTTCATGAGCACTACCTCTAAACTGTCCTGCAATGTGACAATGGTCACAAACTTTTCGAACACCTTTCTTGCTTTCTTGAGTAAACTTTTGTCCGCAAATGTGGCAACTGTCTTCGCTTTTAAACAATGCTTCATCTTCCTCAGTCATTGCAAGAGGCTTGTTGAAGTGTTCCTCTTTGATACTTTTATAGTACTCAGCTTCCTCTAATACTGCCTCAATACATTTGTAAACAGCATTAGGCCCCCTGTATAACGTTACTGGTTTGCTGTATTGTGGATCTACACAAACAAGCTTATAACCAAATTCACAGTCAGTGTGCTTCTGGTATACGTGTGTAAATGATTCTCTGTTATTGGGTTCTGGACCACTTATCTTCTCATTGATGGCTTCAAAGTCAGCATAGATTGCGAAAGGTGCTTTGAGTTGCTTGTGAACATTATTAAATTTTAGCAGTTTTTCTTTTGGCATTCTTATAGCTTGCATGCCATTAATTGCCAAACAGTCTGGCTTGTGTTTTTGGAGTACAGCTTAGGAACAAAAACACTGAAGTCAGTGAAAACAAAAGTGCTTTTTAGCTTTATATTTGGTTTGATTGAACATAAACCTGTTAAAGTATTTAATTAAAACATAATGGTTGTTGTAAAGCAATATGTTACACACATCCTTCTTTTTGGTTATTTACAATGGAAAAGGTTGCTTGTCTTCATAACCAAACACATTAAAGCCCTGGTTATTCTGGGAATCTGATTGATGGTTACTGGAAATGTAATGCCAGAATAGTCAACGTTGTCAACATGTGGCTTGTACTTTGTTACTCGTTCACCATTTTCCCAGCTGGATATAAATGAGCTAAATGGCACCACATGAAGCACTTGTCATCTTTTTTTGTATTTTTAGTAGTCCTTTTTATTTTTTTGGTAGTTCTACATACGAAGAGTCTCTTAGTGGTCTGTACACAGCCACATTAATAAAGTGACCATCAACCTCATCTACAGTCCACCCAGACCCATGTGAAATCCAAGTATCTATTTTGTTCAAAATGCTGCTTGTATCTAAATTTACATCACCACTTATTGCTGTTATAGGAGGGCTGCTAAAATAGGCTCTTTGTGTTATGTCAACTTTTGTAAACTTTACCTTTAAAACTATATTGTATTTTATTCCTCTAAACTCAGAAGCTTTTGCTTCTAGAAATTGTGAAACAGACAGCTTAGTTTGATCTAGCTGACCCTCTGGGGAATTACTGTTCACAATATCAACAGTGTGGCTACTACTATAGCCTTTCATCGCTCTTTCAGATTCTCTAATTGTCATTTCTTATAATGTATATTTAGAAAATTATTTTCTTTATATAATATATAGGAATGTCTGAAACAACAACATCTACAAATGTAATGATTACATCTTCGAATGTAACGAGTACACGCTCAATTTACGATTTATACCAAGCAAACCATAATGGTCATATAAAATATGGAAGACTAAAAAAAGTGTACAAGGGTGCCTTTAATAAAAATGGTGACCTTATTGCAAGGATAAGGTCCCAAAATAGTGAAACCTATTGCTGTATTCAAGTCCATATTTTTGTTTGGGAGTGTTTTAATGGATAGGTTTCTGAAGGAATGAAAAGAGTTAATAAAGATGGTAACAAAAGCAGTAACAGTCTTGACAACTTAAAACTTGAAAAACAGAGTAGAGATTACTCATTTGTCAAATATAACCACTATAAAAATTACAAAATCACTGCCACTAATATTGAAATAGGTTTTTAAAAAAAACAGTCTTTTACAGTTTGTATCAGATACAAAAGATACTTGGCATTAACCCAAACACTGTCAACAAAGCTTACATGGACAAAAACTAAGATGTGGTTATAACTTTGAATTTGCTGTACTTGTTGTTTAAGGCGTAACAGTTACGCTTGTAATTGTTAAGTCATTGGAGCAACATCTGAGATGTTAGGAGTACGTGTACGACTTTAGGAGCAACATCTGAGATGCTGGGAAGAACATCTGAGATGCTAGGAGTATGTGTACGACGTTAGGAGTAACCATTAAGCATATCCTTTTCATAAACATTTCAAGTAGTGGTTTGTACAGGTCTGAGAATTCAAGATCTTCAATTTTCTTAAATATTTCACTTAAGACAGCTTCATCATTTCGTAACAACCGCACTCTGGTTAACAGGATTTTGTATTCTCTGTAGCAATGCTTGACAATTTCCTTTTTCTCACTCATCTTAATGTTTTGGCTTATCACCGTTAGAATGATAGACACTGCTGTCACACCTGCAGCGAACACAGGAACAGCAGGAATCAAGGCTATAATGCCTGATGTTGTGAGGATACCTCCTGTGATAATTAATGCTTTGTGAATCCCACCCAGTAATTTATAGCTCTTTCTATATGCAGCTGTCATTCAGGTCAAGTAATCATGTAGTTTATCTACGGTTTTTGGAAACATTATTTATTATAAACAAAACTAGTTTGATTGGACACATAAACAGTGGATTCTGTTGTTCTGATTGTGATGTTATTGATATAATCTGGAATCTCCCAAAAATTTACGACTACTGCAATATACTTGATTTGTTCAAAAGGAACACGCATACTGAAAAAATTCCATGACGTAGTAAATTAAAAGGTGGTAAACTACGAGTTTAGGGAACTGAAATCCAACCCAAAGGGTGATGAGAATAAGGAACTTCCTCCTTCCAGCTAAGAAAATAATCCTCATACTGATCTTCTACTCCTGCTGGAAGAACTTTCACTTCGATATCATTACCTCGTTTAAGCTTTGTGGCTTCTTCATCAAAGACCTTAATAAATCTGAATATTTTACCTGTTGGTTTAAGACCACCACAATCAACATCAAATGAGCCAATTATGTAATATTCCCCATCAGAATTATGGTATTTTTCGCCAGATGAACATGTAAACGGGGGTAGATGGCAAGACAATTCAAAAAGTTTTGGAATATGCATATTATACTACTGAAAGGACGTTTTCTGGGTTGAGTCTGTTGTAGAGTTCAAGGGCAGGGTAAAACTGTTGTTTAAAGTTAAGCTCTTGAATAAAAAAATATGGTCTTTTTTGCAAAAGCTCCAGTAAAAAGAGTTTTATCATTGGTTTGAATATGACTTTTTATAATAAACCAAATTAGGTTTTTATTACTCTGAAGTCCACACAGATAATATTTATCTTCTATTAAATTTGTTTCGTCACTTATTTTATGTAGCAGTGACATAAATAACATACACTGCTGATGTAACTAATATGCATATTACCACAAACATATGTTTTAAATAATGAAATCACAACAAGTTTAGTAAATATATATTTTTATTATTACTGTTCTTTTTAAATAATATTGTGGTACAACAATTATATTTTAAACTTGTCCTTTTAATCAGTTTAATGGGGAGTTAGACTTCCCTCACAAGGCCTCAGAAAGGCTTGTGCTTGTGCAGCTGGAATTATTGATCGCCAAGGTAGGGTTGCCATAGGCTTTAACCAGACTATCGGGCTTTCCCGCTCGGTTCCCCCCCCCCCTTCCCCTCCATCCATCGCTTGCTAAAAGTTAGCAGACAGCCAATAAAAAGTGTTAATTAATGAGCCAATACCCCTAAGTTGTTTACTACTCATTACGCACCTACTCGGTTCCAGCCCCAGAACATGGTCTCCTTGTTCAGCTCGCCGTCGTTGGGCAGGATCTGGGGGTGCATGGTCAGCCTGCTGAAGAGGTCCGTGGATCCACACTTGTCCACTCCCAGGAGGTGGAAGTACGGGAGACAGAGGAGTCGCGTGCCCGCTCTGCGGGGTGCAGACAGCTGCGTGCCTGCCCGGATGCTGCAGTCCCGGCAGTCGAACCAGCAAGGGTTTTTGAAGTTGGGCAAGAAGTTCGGGCGTTCCTGGAGAAGAACGCGTGAGTGGAATAGAATGCTCATGTCAGGTCAGTTTGACCTCTGGGAATCAAACTACCTGACACTTGGACAGGTTGCCTGCATACCCGCTTCTCCTGACAGCCTCACTCACTGCTGTGGCGAGCTGTTTCGCCTGGAGGCATCCTGGGAATCGATGTTGGTGGAAGACAGAGAGACACAAATCAAACTATTTGCGTGCAATCATTGATGAATGAGATGAATGCATTCTGAGCACTGCTTAGCTCATTCAAATGTAAAAAAATAGACCCAGAATTCAATTAAAATGCATTTTCAAGTTGATAAATATTTCAAGAACCTGCTAGGACAAATATATTCCAATCTACGCCACACATCCCCAAAATTATTTCTTGCTTCTAGCATAACATCTCTGCAGTCAAACTCACTCGCACTGAATCATGGGATATCACATTTTCTCCCGAGTCCCGCAGACACATCGTCGTAGTCACTTC
>JAWQFJ010023306.1:17500-25000 GCA_034096865.1 Theodoxus fluviatilis | reverse complement strand
ATGATGTATGCAAGGATGAAATAAACAAACTTTTAATATGTTGTTTTCCATGTTGTATTTAGTTGTCGCCAGCCTATCAAACCTATTTATGAGATTCTTCTTTTAATATTTTGTGTTACTATTTTGTACACTGTCAGTCGATCATATATTCATGCTTTACAAAAGACCGATGACGATTTCCTACTTTTTACATGAAAAAGTTACAACGAATTGTTGAATACATCAGTGACTGTGCAAAAACGTAACGTGATTTTTTTAAAGCAGAGTGAGTGAAATAATTACTGAAAGAATGCAACAAAGAATGAATGGATAGATGATGGATGGATCAATCGATCGAGCGATTGACCAGCCGAAAAGACAATCACGAAAAAAGAACAAGCAAAGGAGAAATAATAGAAATGAAATTAATAAAGAGAAAAAGGACAGGGCCCGTATTCACAACGGCGATTTATCTTTTTAACACTCGATTTATCCCCTAGCCCCGCGTTATCTTGATCGGTTAGATAAGGTACGCTCGTCAGAGGATCCTATGTTGCGCTTTGTTATATATACTGGTTTCCAGCCAAGGGAGAGCGGAACAGGCAGTTGGAATCGTCTGAGTTTAGAGATAAATCGGAGTTAAAATAAATCGCTGATAAATCGCCGTTGTGAATACGGGCCCAGGACGATATGAATCGCCAGTTAGACGTCGTTGAGTAAAAATACGTCTGAATTTGAAAGTGACAACATATGCCAAATTGATACAGCACAAATATCGACAGTTCCAGGGGAGGACTAGGTACAGTGAAAGGGGGGGGGGGGATTGCAAAAGGGGGTCCAGGTACAAAGATGCAGAAAAATCAGCGGTTGAAACGGATTGGAAAAAACCAAGCCCTAAAAAAACTACATAGTTGAGGTACATGTTTAGGCTGGGGGTGGAGGTGGGGGTGGGGGGTGGGTGGTTACGCAACCCCTGAAACCCCCCCACCCCCTAGTCCGGCCCTGAGTTCAGATGAAGACAAAGAAACTTGAGCAAATGTAATATTCATTTAGAAACAAATTCATTCTTTTGAATGAAGTCCACAAAACAAGTTTGTAAGTCCATAAAACAAGTCTAAAGCTTCAGTCCGAGACTTTACACCGTGTCCTGTTTACCAAGCACTCGCTCTGACTGGTGGAGGAGTGGCCCTTGCGGTGAAGACTGCAAACCTCACGCTATGTGTGGCCGCGCCCGAGAGCACAAGACTAAAGTACGACACATTACTAAAGGAGATATTTCAACCACAATGTTGTTCATTTATTCACGGATATTCCAGGCAAACATGTTCACAGAGGAACTCTTCCAATTTTTGCAGTGACGTATTTTTCAGGAAAATGTACACGTGACAATGCGCTGATGCTAGACAGCTACGCTCTTTGGCAGACATAAGAATCCTCAGGTTCCCGGAGGACCCTCCAGTTAAAACAAAATTCGGTGAACGCTCTTTCTGTTATCAGGCTCCCTCTATCTGGAATGACCTCCCCGCCTCTGTTCGTCACTCTACTTCTCCCTCGACCTTTCGCTCTGCTCTCAAAACTCACCTCTTCTTGAAATCTTTTCCTGATCCTGTCTAAGTTTCTTCATCTTCCTCCCCTCACTGTTTTCTTTGTACTAGCTTGCCTGAGCCCCCTACCCCCCTCCTGTCCCTCCTCCCCCTCTCCCCTGTTTCATGGTTTAACGGTGACGCTGTACATCAGTCTGTCGAATGTCTGAAGTGAATGTCTGACCCCTATGTTATTAAGTTTATTAAGTTGTGCTTGAAATGATTGACTGTTGTTGTATATTGTAATGGTTGTGTATGTATGCGCCTTGAGCATGTCTTAACTCATTGGTAAGGCGCTTTATAAATCCACACATTATTATTATTATTATTATTATTATTATTATTATTATTATTATTATTATTATTATTATTATTATTATTATTATTATTATTATTATTATTATTATTACTTTAACTCGGCGTTTTCTCGAAAACAGTTTTTTTTGTACTCGAGCCTTGTGTCTCCTGCGTGGTCACAATTTCTGCATAGAAACAAGCTCGGATGAAGTTGACAAAGTGATTCTTAAAAGTTTTACATGAAAAAAGCTCCTAATGATTATTTGTCATTTGCTCATTGCAGTTTATGTTTTAATTTTGGTTTGGTTTTTGGTTTGTTTATCTCGGTTTCTGATCATGGTTTTGTCTACTCTAATTGGTTTTGACAAGTAGAGTGAAGAAGAGAAAGAATGTATTCGAACAGTTTCAAAGAAATAACAAAAAACGAAAGGATAAACGCTGACAAATAAATTACAGAAAATACGGAAGGAATGGGAAGGATTGGCGTGGAGTTTTGACAACTGCAAAGGACTTGGAGACACAAGTAACACTTGAATGCCCTCAAAAGTCGCGCTGGTAAAATGGGTACGCATGCACATTTTATTACTCTTTAAAATGTTCACTTCAGGGAGACAAGTTACTACTACTCTTGCAGCAATTTGACCATTTCATGGAATCGAACTGTGGGGTTTCCCCCTATTTTTCTACACGCATGACCAGTGCTGAGACACACCAAGACACTCGCATATCATCTAGCCTCATGGCACTGTGTGATAGATTATCTAGCCTCATAGAATTGTGTGATAGATTATCATCATCTAGCCTCATGGTATGGCGAGGTAGATCACCATCTAGCCTCATGGTATGGTGTGATAGATCATCATCTAGCCTCATGGCATTGTGTGATAGATCATCATCTAGCCTCGTGGTATTGTGTGATATATCATCTAGACTCGTGGTATGGTGTGATAAATCATCATCTAGCCTCATAGTATGGCGTGATAGATCATCATCTAGCCTCATGGTTTGCTGTAATAGATCATCATCTAGCCTCATGGTATGGTGTGATAGATCATCATATAGCCTCGTGGTACTATGTAATAGATCATCATCTAGCCTTCGGTATTGTGTGATAGATCATCATCTAGCCTCATGCTATTGTGTGATAGATCATCATCTAGCCTCATGGTATGGTGTGATAGATCATCATCTAGCCTCATGGTATGGTGTGGCAGATCATCATCTAGCCTCATGGTATGGGTTGGCAGATCATTATCTAGCCTCATGGTATGGTGTGGCAGATCATCATCTAGCCTCATGGTATGGGTTGGCAGATCATTGTCTAGCCTCATGGTATGGTGTGGCAGATCATCATCTAGCCTCATGGTATGTTGTGATAGATCATTATCTAGCCTCATGGTATGGTGAGGCAGATCATTATCTAGCCTCATGGTATGGTGAGGCAGATCATCATCTAGCCTCATGGTATGGTGTGGCAGATCATCATCTAGCCTCATGGTATGGTGTGGCAGATCATCATCTAGCCTCATGGTATGGTGTGGCAGATCATCATCTAGCCTCATGGTATGGTGTGGCAGATCATCATCTAGTCTCATGGTATGGTGTGGCAGATCATTATCTAGCCTCATGGTATGGTGAGGCAGATCATCATCTAGCCTCATGGTATGGTGTGGCAGATCATCATCTAGCCTCATGGTATGGTGTGGCAGATCATCATCTAGCCTCATGGTATGGTGTGGCAGATCATCATCTAGCCTCATGGTATGGTGTGGCAGATCATCATCTAGCCTCATGGTATGGTGTGGCAGATCATCATCTAGCCTCATGGTATGGTGAGGCAGATCATCATCTAGCGTCATGGTATGGTGTGGCAGATCATCATCTAGCCTCATGGTATGGTGTGGCAGATCATCATCTAGCCTCTAGCTATTGTGTGGCAGATCATCATCTAGCCTCATGGTATGGTGTGGCAGATCATCATCTAGCCTCATGGTATGGTGTGGCAGATCATCATCTAGCGTGAGTCCTCACGTCGCCTGAGGTGCTGGTCTGCCAGAACAAACCGCATGAGGGATTCGTTCCTCCCGACAGCCATCCGTCTCTTCAACGAGTCCCGGTGAATGGGTAGTATGCATGAAGATTGTTGTGAGACTTGACGTGACTGTGAGACCAGGAGTGACGCGAACTGTGAGTGAAGAGTGGGTGATGTGAACTGTGACTGTGAGGATGAGTGATGAGAGCTGTGACTATGTGACCAGGATTGATGTGACATATGACGGAGAATTGGAGTAAAGTGAACTGGGACTATGAGGACTTGTAGTGCTGTGAACTGTGACACAAAGGACTATGAATGGTGTGAACTATGTCTGTGACAACAAGGATTAACATGTGAGAGTGGTGTGTGTGTGTGGGGGGGGGGGGGTGGGGGGGGGGGGGGAGTGCATGCGTTATGCGTTGATGATCGTGTATGTGTGCTGTGTGAGTGTGGTTGTTGATGTGCATGCCTGTCTCTTGTTGGTCTTTCCTGTGATTGTGTTGTGATGCAGGATGAAGAACATGATGGGGGGGGGGGGGGGGGGGGGGGGGGGGGCTTGTACATGTGTTATGGTTGAAGATCGGGTATGTGTGATTGCGTGACGATGATTGTTTGATGTGCATGCTTGTGTCTTTTGTTCCTTCTGTGATTACTTGTTGCGGTGTAAAATGTTCTCTATTAAATTGAATTGCCTATGATGTAGCGTTAAATGTGTCCTATCTTATTGTGTCTTTCTGTTTTGACTCCATAACTTGATCGACGTGATTGAGTTAATTAATGTTGAACTTCTTGTACGTTTCTGTTTTTGTATGTTTGTATTATGTTTTTGCCACCGACAAAACGAATTTCCTTGTACAATGAGGACAATAAAGTATCTTGTATCTTGTATCTTGTATCATGATACTGTGTGATAGATCATCATCTAGCCTCATGGTATGGTGTGATAGATCATCATCTAGCTTCATGGTACTGTGTGATAGATCATCATCTAGCCTTATGGTACTGTGCGATAGATCATCATCTAGCCTTATGGTACTGTGCGGTAGATCATCATCTAGCCTCATGGTACGGTGTGATAGATCATCATCTAACCTCATGGAATGGTGTGGTAGATCATCATCTAGCCTCATGGTACTGTGTGGCAGATCATCATCTAGCTTCATGGTACACTGTGATAGATCATAATAATAATAATAATAATAATAATAATAATAATAATAATAATAATAATAATAATAATAATAATAATAATAATAATAATAATAATAATAATAATAATAATTAAAAAAGTAATAATAATAAATAGCATTTAGAACGCGCATTTCTGGCAAGAACTCAATGCACGGGCATAGCCACATTTACACGCAGTTACTCGTCAGTCATACTACATAGCACAGCACTCGTACGACTATCATACCAAGACTTAAAAAGAAAACTAAAACTAGGAGGTTGCAGAAAAGCAAGACGAAACATATGGGTTTTTAACTGAGATTTAAAAATGGACATAGTTGGTGCATCACGTAGGCCAGCCGGCAGGGAATTCCAGACACTAGGAGCAAAGAAACTGAAACTACGCTCTCCGAAAGACTTGGTACTACGCTTTGGAATTTTCAGAAGCTTTTCACTTGATGAGCGGATAGAACGGGAAGGGTGATAGGTACAAAGGGAGGCCGAAAGATATGGCGGAAGGGTTGAATCAAAATGACGGTACGCCAAAACAGCAATTTTGCAGGCCTACCCTTTTTGGCAATCTGTCTTCGTCCATTTTCAGGATTTTAAGCCAGTACTTAGCTATTCGCATAGTTGCGTTAACCGATAAAGGGTATCGTCCAGTGTCCCCATAAATCATGATATTAGGGGCCTTTACAGATACATTAAAAATTGTTTAAGAATGTACAGATGGACAGTTTCAATAACATCACATTTGCTAAGACCTCAGACTTCGGATGCATAAAGTAAAACGGGCTGCACTTGACACTCAAATATCTTAAAGAATAAATATGGGAAAACAAAGTTGAATTTTTTCAGATTCTTACTAATCTGGACCACTGCTGCCTTTCCTCTAGAAGCCAGTTCAACCAAGGCAACGTTAGAACTCAACTTGGTCGTAAAACAGTATCCTAAATATTTGTATGCATTGACCACTTTTAATCCTTGACCATTTATATGTCAACGTTCATGTGCAGCAATATGTCCTTTTTTACGGAAGATCATTATTTTCGTTTTCTGAAGATTTACATCAAGACCCAGTCTACCTGATGCCGTTTTCAAGATGTCAATCTGGTTCTGTAGACCTATGACCGTGCCCGATAGTAGAACGATGTCATCAGCAAATAGTAAAATAGATATCTCTGGTGTATTAGCCATAAGTTGAATGCCATATTTACTCTTGTCTTTGATTTCAGTGGCTAGGGTATTGATAACAATGGAAAAAAAATTCGGACTGGATTTGCACCCCAGCTTCAGTCCGCGGAAGCACGGAAAATACTCAAAAATCGTATTTCCGGACCGAACACAACATTTTACATTTTCATACATTGATTTTAACACTTTGCACACTTCAGAAAATCCACATTTCTCGAGAATTGTCCAAAGGCCGACCTATTTACATTGTCGAACGCTTTCCTAAAATCTATGAAAGCTACATACAACTTCCTTTTCTGAGCCAAATACTTTTCAGCTATGCCATGTAATACAAATATATTATCGAAAGTGGAATACCCCTTTCGAAATCCAGCCTGTTCTTCTGCAATGATTTCATTCAGATCCAACCATCGATCAATTCTATTTTGTACAATGTGTAGAAATGCTTTGCTAAAAGCACTAGTCTAAGTGGGGTGCTGGACGTTTCGCCCCATTTGCGACATTCGGAACGTCTTTTAGCTTAAGATTACACCCGAATCACGCGGACCGTTAAGGTGCATGGAGTACAGTACCGCCGAGCAAGACGTTTGTCACAAAACGCAGATACATTAACGCGGCCGGATCTTAGCTAAACGACGTTCCGAATGTCGCAAATGGGGCGAAACGTCCATGACTCGTCTAAGTGATACCTCTGCAATTGTCTGGATTTGTATGATCACCAATCTTGTTTAATGGAATAATAACGGATTCACACCAAGGTCATGGAAAGTCGCCAGTGTCTAAAATTGCATTGAACAACCTCACAAAATAGGGTACAAGAACATGAGCTGAACATTTCATCATTTCCACCAATATTCCATCTCCTCCTGCTTTTCCTCCTCCCAATTTCTTGATTGATTCCACCACTTCCGTCCCTAGAATTGGTTCATTCAACCAATCTGTATCGCTGCCGAACACATTTGTTGGTCTTATGCTATCGTAAACTGGCAAAAGCCTACTTTCGGGTTCTGCATAGACTTCTTGAAAGTGCTGCGCCCAAACATCTGGTGTAATCGGGCACGCTGTTTGCTTTCTATAATATAACATTTTCAATGGCTTCCAAAACACACCCGCATTTCGTAAGTTGTCAGAGAAACATTCTGTCATTTTCTGTTTGGATTTAAATTTGAGAGAGAGAAAGAGAGAGAGAGAGAGAGATAAAGATAGAGAGAGTTAGAGAGAGTTAGAGAGAGAGTGAAAGAG